>JAQGBJ010000880.1:0-30139 GCA_034698345.1 Sphaeridia pumilis | reverse complement strand
CAGCGATGGCTTTGAATTTACGACCGCACAATTGACATCGATACGCAGATCCTTTGCAGTTCTTCTGGTGGTTGGCGCGGGAACTGGTCGACTTGTATCCACATCCACAAATTCGGCATTTGTAAGGAAGAGGAGTGGCATGATTCCTCATATGCTGGCCAAACTCTGATTTCCAGGCAGTTGCATAACCGCAAACGTCACACAAGTAGGACTTGAAGCCTAAATGATTCGCGTTTTCATGTTCGATGCGCTTTGTTTTCCCTTCGAACTTTTTTGGACAGTATCGGCATTCAAGCTTGTAAGAACGAGGGCTTTTCTGTCGCCCAACAAGTTCAGCAGCATCTGCCTCGATTGCCGCTTTGGAAGTGCTCGGCGCTGGGGGCTGAGAGCTGGATGATGATGCAGTTTCCATGCTGCGAAAAGCGAGGCGTCCGTGGGGCCACATTTGAAATGGTACTGTTGGTCGTCTCTCGCGCTTGCCAAGCCTAGAAAAATAAAGAAAAAATATTGTAGCAGTTGATTTGATTTGTTTTCATTCTACGAAAAACTACATTTATTTTTGTACTTACACTGGAGCGCTAGGAGCGATTGTGGATTCTTTGGGACGCTTCGCAGAATTTTTTGGACGCCCGGGACGATTAGGTGTTTTCACCATACCGGTTTTGATTGGTCTTGAGCTTTTTGGAATTACTCTTTGTGGAACACGAAACCATTTTCTGTAGATGCATCGTTTAGAACGCCCCGCTACTTCTTTTCCCGATTTTTCCGTTGAAGCTACAGTCTCTGCCTTTTCTGCCTCGAGCACGGAGGCATCCACTTCAATCTCTGGACGAATCCGAAGACACGCATTTCCGGGTAGGATCCCTTGCGAAGTGGAAGGAATTGGCTCACTTTCGTTTCCTGACTCTTCAGCTTCCGCTACTTGTTCCTTCACTGTGATAACTGCCTTTTCTGCTTCGAGTACGGAGGCATCCGCTTCAATCTCTGGACGAATCCGAAGACACGCATTTCCGGGTAGGATCCCGTGTGAAGTAGAAGGAATTGGCTCACTTTCGTTTCTTGCCTCTTCAGCTTCCGCTACTTGTTCCTTCACTTCGATAACTGCCTCTTTTGCTTCAAGTATGTCGGCATTGTCCGAAAAAATCTGAAGACACGCAATTTCATCAGGCATCTGATGCGAAGTAGGAGGAGTTAGCTGGATTTCGTTTTTGCATTCCTCATCAGAAACTTCCACTTCAATAAGTTCAACGACTTTCTGCAGAACAAGTTGGGCTGTAGCTGATGGAACAGGCAACTGTATACCTCGTGCAATGCGCGCCAGATGATAGGCAATGGTCACGTTGATCACAACCCTGGAAAACTAATAGATATTTGAGTTTCGCAAACTAGAACTGAAGTACTTAATAATAATTATTCAAGTATAATTATTCAACTCACTCGACATGTTCTGTAATCTTATGACGCAGGAAGGCCTCCAGCCCCAGGAAAAGTCGATCACAATATTTACAGCGAAGTATTCTCTCACAAGGCAGCTTTCCACCGCCACTCAATTCTTTCCGGATCTTAGCCTCAATAACACGCCTACAAATCGATCAATAGTCAATTAGCCTTGAACTGCGGGTATGTCAAGTAACCGTCAAGTTACATCATGCTGTGATTAAAGGTTTGGTTTACTTACTCTGTATGTTCTTGTAACTTGTGCTCGATTGAGGCACGCATCTGGAGAAATCGTCTCCCACAGTAGCAGCACTTGTACATTTGCACACCTGCAATATTTACCACAGGCATTTTTGCAACTTTCTATGAACGAATCCGGGATTTACGCACTTCAAACCGCCTCCAGAAGATAATTGAACTCAACTTCATTTTGAAATCTCATCCCTGGCTCCTTCTAGTCAAGGAGAGCAAGAGCTGCTCGTAAAGTTATCTGCGTGTCCAATTAAAAGCTTACGATGCCGTTTACAAATGGATTTTTCGTGTCTGCTCAGCATGTTCGACGAGTCTCATTCGTGTCTTCTGAGTTTCTCCTCGATATATTTTTTATAAACTATTTAAGAAACTATCTTGATGCATGACTACCACGATCCAGCGGAAGTGTCTTAAAAGCTTTACTATGTTTTAAGGAATGAATGGAAGCAAGGGGAAGTTCCGTCCGATCCAAACCATGATCAATGTCAAGTAAGACGGCTAAGAGGTAGAGCATAAGAAAAGAGCCTTTTCACGGAGCCTGTGGAAGGAGGGCATATGAAGAGCTTTTGAGGAGTTTGACTTTGAATTTGCGGTGGCGCGATGGTTTTAACCAGAGCTCGCATTCGAAAACATGTTAAGAGCGGAAAATCGTCGCTACAAGCGCGGCTGAGAGCATGTGGCCAGAGCGCCTGAAATTGAGCATACCAACAGAGCTCACAACAAGAGCCCATTGCGCTATGATCGGAGCAAGTCAGAGAACCAAATGAGAAAGGCAAAGACGATAGTTATTTGGCCTGAGGACGGAGCTCCCGTCACGAGCTTGAAGAGCTATGCCTTTTAGTTTGTTGGTGACTGATGAAAGAACAGCTGAGTGAAAATAGCATAGAGCGTCTTTGGAGAAGTATAACATGCAAACAACAACACAAAAATCGGAAGATATCGACACGATGGGGGAAATTATCAGAGGATCAATCAAATTGGACGATTTTCGTTTAAAATTATGGCAAACCAACATTTTCGAACTTCTCGCAACATTTCAGGGACAGGAGTGGATTTGCTTTGACGCCCCAGTCGATGAGTGTGAGAGAGATAGACAAATCAGTTTCGTGAATTCCTCAAGAGATATTGATGTGAATGTAGTTGGTGGATACAGTGTGCTGAAATACAGATATTTAGTTGGTGGCATACTAGCAAGACAAGACCAAAAGAAGAACAGAAGCCGTGATTTGAGAAAGCTGAAATCCGAGTGGCGGAAATACGGATATGACAGCACTTTGGGCGGTTCGAATGACTACCAAAAAGCCTCGATAGCCCCAGTAGACGTCGACAAATTGACGCTACAGGATGTAAATCACTTACTACAAGAAGTTGTGCTAAAGCCGAAGTTCTATTGCACTCATTTGGAGGATGGGGTGATCACACCAAATTCCAATTCCATAAGCCAAACACCTCTGCGGTTTCAAAACTTCTCATCAGGAACAATCGAAGGGATAACAAGAAGCCAATTAATTGTTAGCTCATCACTTTCAACTGCAAGCATTCATCGGGTGAGTATCGCATAAATTGTTTGATCTACTGTACTGCAATCATATGATTATTAATGTATGGCTTTGTTTGTTGATTTCTGTAGGAAGGACTTTGCTTATGCTCTTGGCTCTATCTGTTCCATGGAAGCGCTCCAAATATCTGGATACTGATTTCAGCAAATAACAATGATCAGCTCCAGAAGATGTTCGCCTTCCTAACGCGCATCCCATGTTATGCAGCCCTGACATCAAAAGCCTACTTCATACACCCGGAGTTTCTAGAATTTTTTGAAATCCCTTACGTGGTTTACATACAGCAACCCGGGACTGTAATGTACTTGAACGGAGGTCTCTGGCATGAAGTATTAAATCTGGATTTCGGTATTCCAGAAGCCTCCAACCTTGCAGGCCCCTCAACATATGACATCATGCTACAGAAAAGCATGCCATATTGTAACTCATTCATCTCAGGATGTGGATTGGATCACTCCGACATGTACTTCTGGCCGATCGAGAATCGGCGTGAGTCCCTGATTCAGTTTGTGAAATATACCGAAGGTTAAATTTTGTTCTATCTGATAACTGCTGAATAATTCGTATAGGTAATATGAGATTTGTTTGTTGGTTTTCAGGACTGAGCGAGTTCTGCAAGGAATATATAAACAAGTTAGTTGAGCTTTTGGACTTATATGAATCTCTGGACAAGGAAGAACGATTACGATTTAATCCTCCAATGGTTCAATACAACGGTAATGAACAGTTAACCGCTTTGTTACCAACAGGAGATGTCACAAATATTTCGCCAATTAAAATTTTCATCTGATTCTAGGACCCTCGGGTTTGTTAACACTACCGTCCTTGGTGCCACAATCGTCCTCGTCGTCGTCCTCGGCGTTGCAGACTTTGCCTCTCAAGTCAGCAGATCTAGCAGGGCCCGCGCTTGAACCAATGTTGGAGTTATCGACTAATCAAGAGTTAACAACACCTTAGCGATCATAATGCAGTTGGTGGCGTTTCTTCCGTAGTTTGTAGGGCAATACGAGCCCATTTTTGTGTCGTCGTGTTCACGGATGAGACGACATGAAGGTCAGTCAGGCTTGTTCCACTTCCAAAAGAATGATCGCTCGAGGGTATCCAACCTGCATATGGTTGATAATGAAAGAAATCATAAAACTGATATTTAGAGCGTATATTGTAGGCGAGCACAGAAAAAATTGTTACCTAGGTTTTCGTAGAGCGTGCATTTGGGTACCTTGCCGATGAGGACCAGTACGGGTTCGTAAGTTCCGGTTGCTGTATAAGCTGACCAAGTGGAGCAGATCGATTCGTTCTTCGATATGACAATTAAAAACCTTTTACTAGCCAAACAATCGGTGCACCATGAACTTGTAGCAAAATTTATCATGGTTGTAACCATGAGAAAGACTAACAGACGAGCCATGACAATGCTTCGTAGCGAACAAGATGCATACTAAAAGCAAGATGCGGATGACATTTTCAATTTGTGTTTATTGCATTCACGTTTTGGAACTCAATGCTGACTTAAGCGAATTCCCAAGTTCTTGAGCTTGGCTATTACTACTTTATCATTACGTTTAGGATCTGTGTAGAATTGATTTGCGAATGACTTCATGGACTTTCGTCTTAACATGTGATGGACAAAAAGAATGCAAAAAGCCCCGCAGAGCTTGCTTGATTTGCTTTGCAGCCCTATTTTGAGCTCATGAGTGGGTTGAAAGTTTAAATTATAATGTTTACTGCTACGACCCAACGAATCCAAGAAGTAACTCTCTTTCTTATATTTTATCAACGTTAACCAATGCCCAGGAGCTGAAACCGAAGAATCATTACTATTTATGAGCACAACGGCTGGAATCCTGTTAGGAGTGAATAACGCAGATAGCACTTTATTCCGTGGCACTACCACCCAAGATTTAGCTTCGCTATTAGCTATCGTTCGATCCAATATGTTATACCATTGCTGTGTGTTCATTCTGATTCACTGATAAACAAAATCTCTGTCCTTGGTCATCACAAGATTCCTATCAAAAATAGCATACGCCAAACCAACTAAACTTTCCCTTGTAACGGATGAAAACGTTAGATTCAGTTGAATGGTTCCTTCTCGTTTCGGTGTGTTTGCGATTGTATCAATGTTGTCTGATATTTCGAAGACGAACAGGTTTCGGCCATTTTTGAATAACGTTTGATTCAGTATTTTATTATACCGTGCTGGAAGAACCGTCAGTAGTTTCTTGTAGCCATCCAGGATTATACCATTCTGGAAATCATACGTTTGAACTTTACTCGTTGTTGAATCCTCGTTTTGCAGAATCTCGATTTTGGCGAGTCCTTGATGCATGAAGTTGAACTGATTGAGCGATAGCTTTCCGCGGTATGCTTTAGACTCCACGAATCCGATAATAATCAATTTTGGTAACTGACCAGCAAAGAGTCTACTTTCATGATGCGTGTAAGATCCGCTGTCCACGGTAAATGGTTTGATTGCTTTGTGCTTTAGAGGGAAAACACACCCCGACAGTAGAGACTGAGTAACTATCCTGCTTATTGTGGGACTCAAACGATATTTTGGAATCTTGAGAGAAAATTCCAGGAGTTTTATAGAATAATTTTTAGCCGTCTCGTCGTTCCTCATGAGTATGAACTCCGGATTATTGAGCTCGAACCTATATGTAACTTTCACTCCGCTTGGGAGTAATTTTGACAAAGATTGAAAGGGCTTGTATATAGGTCCCTGTAATTCTACATGCGTGGAGTCCGACAGAAGTTTCTGACGTCCATCAGAAGGCGTATTATTCTTTTCACCGTTCGATAATTCCGCGAAGTAGCCAATACTTTCGTCGTTAGCGTCTTTTGTAAGAAAAGTTTCGATGAACGCTAGAAAGGAGTACAGCCCGTCACTCGTGTACACAATATTTGACCCGAAGTAAACGGTTACATTGCTGATCAGATTGCCAAGTAAGCAGTTTTTCGCAAAAACCCCATCGCCTGTCGCCAAATTTGTTGAATCCGCGTTTTGTACTTTTAATCTTGTGTACAGTTGAGCTTGATGTAAGGCCAAAAAATGGTTATTCTGAGCGGGTATTTCTATTTCAATCACGTTGGTGTCTTCTATTGGATGTGAAGGTTTGAACGATTGCACTTCATGGTAATCAGATGTGATATCAGAAACTCGATGACCCTGCTTATAATCCAAGTGACTGCTGAAGACATGACTTTCCTTAGAAGATAAATTTTCCATTTTTGCGCTTCTGTTTCGAATCCTTTTTTGCCTTCCTTTTCGTCTTTCGCTTCTTAACGACTTTGGATTTGTTGTTGTTTCGGTTCACCCTGGCTTTACGTCGTTTTTTCTTACCGAAACCAAGTTGATTTGTTTTATTTTTGAGTTTTCCACCCGTTCTCCGGCCAGCTGGTTTGGAGCTGTTCTTTACAGCTACCGTATAGCTATCCTCTGGATCAAAAAAACCGAAACCAAGTTGATCGATTTCCCCTCCTGTGCTATTGTCCGGAAGATCCATGTTTACTCTTCGAGAGAGAAACGTGGACTGAGCTAAATTCATTTGAGGAGTTCAATTTATTCGTTTCTGCACTGGTCGAAACCTAAGGAACATATCTATCGGGTGACTCATTGATAAAACAGGTCGTAATGAGTCATCGAGCACTTTGAAGTTGATGAAATCAAAGCTTCCATTTTTTAATGGGTAGTAGGTTGGGTTGGGAAACTCAAGAGACGTTATCGAATTTAGCGACCCTAAAGGAAGAACCTTCAGCAGATGGACCATCCTTCCATCAAAGTTTGTATGCTCAACGCATGTGCTTGTAAGGAGTAAATACGGAATGGAATGATACATATTTAGTTGTACATTCATTTTGTAAGGGACGTCCTTCAACAGATTCAGTTCATTGAACCCGAGGAGTCTAGAAAGTTCCGGTGAAAACTGAAGTTGTGTGTTAAATTCAGATTTGAAGACCATCGAATTTTTTCGGGGGGATAATTGACCGTGATGCTGTAGGATTCCAGATGAGATTTAATCTTTGAAAATAAAGCAGCCGTAGTGTATTGTTCTGGTTCTTGTATATACGTTTCCGCTCTTTTAACTTCTGGCTTGAGTTTGAAGACGAACAATCTTCCAGCAGGGAATTCTTGGAACATTTTGTAATCAATGGGGTTTTCACCTTGGTTTGTGTCTCTAGTCACCAGGTTCGATCTCAAGCCCAATGCGGCGGCCAAATCTTCCTCTATATAAACACTGTTGCTACTGATATTTCGAATGCTCACATAGTTTATGATTTCAACATCTCCCGATTCCGAATCGGCTACTGGTGTATTCCAAGTCCACGAGCTTTCCACTTCCTCTGGCTCCTCTTGGTTCACTATAACTGGCGATACGCTGAATTGTAGGAATATTCCAGCACTTCTTAGCGCTGAGTTAAGGCTTACAAAGAAAATTTCAATCTCATCGGAAATTTTTCCCACCGTTGCATCAGGAATTATTGACGTCTCATGGGATATTATTATTTGACTGTTGCCAAAGCTGAAGAATCGATTCTGTAGGGAGGGTGGCGTATAAATCAAATTAACTAAGCCAACTTCCCAATCGTGACGGCTGTCGATTGCCAGGTCAACTTTATTTATGAAATCATATGGCTGATTCCCGGGGAAACTGGTTTTGGATATGTTATTACTTGTTTTTAGCATGAACGCCGTCATTTTTTATGAGCTGTAGTTCTTCTTCGTAGAACGTCCCTTGTACACCGGACAAGGTATAAACAGGTACTGGCTGGGAAGTTTTTATGCCCGCAATATAAAAGACAGTGTTTGTCCACCTCTGATCATAACCTTTGTCAAAAGGTAATTTCCAAATCGAAACACGTACTGGATCCCGCAGCTTGTATTTTGGTTTTCGGCGATCCGCTTCGATGATATCTTTGTTCATGTTGAACCAAGCGTCGGACTCATTTGACTCGTCTATTTCTGATGGCTTGAATTTATGTGCTGAATGAATTGTGTCATTGTAGGAAGACACTACTGCATCCAAATAGTTCAGCCAGGGGCCTTGCTTTCCATTCAGGAACCAAAGCCTGCTTATTTTATTGAATAAAGTTTGAATGGTTCGTTCAACCGGAGCAGTTTTCATGTTTGTATGCGTATGGTATAGCTGAATATTATTTGATTCCAGCATTTGGAGGAAGACTTTTGAGCGGAACTCGCCCCCACGGTCTGAAGTCACAAACTTTGGTGTAACACCAGCCTCACGAAGAATGTTTTTAAATGCCTGGGTAACCACCGCTGTAGATTTGTTTTTCAGAGCTGAAATTTTCAAGATTGCATAAGAACAAATATGCCCCCAGGAGTTCATAAAGAAAGTTCATTCACCTTTAGCATACACAAAACGTGAGAATCCGTCCTGGACTATGAGGATACAGCAGTGGTTTTTGTTTTCCTTTAGACGCATATAGCTATGCATTGTCTTCAAATCCATCAGCCATAAGTGATTCCTGTAGAAATATATGTATTTTCTTCTTTTGAATCGCTTTTGAATTGGTTTGAATAGTTGATAGGCCGGTAGTGATGAAATTTCATCGCGAACTGTTTTGTCTTTCTCCAAATTCTGATTTCGAACGAATGATTGAAGTCCACCGAGAGCTCCGCTGACTCCAGCACTTTGATAAAGGGCGGTATTATTCATTTTAAAAACTTGTACTTTTTCCATGGAAATCCGCACTTGTTTTTCTCCATTGATTTGATGAAAGAACTAGAGAAAACTGTTTCGGGAATATTGCACTGCTTCAATAGCTTGTGGAATTCTTGTAATCCTTTGATTTTTCGAGATTTCTTGAATCCGGGGCTGATTGTGTAGTCCAAGAGTTCAACTATATGACTGTCTGTAATTGATGAACCGTTAGTGCTAATTGACCCATCGTGATTCAGCGAGAAATGCGGACATTTCTTGAGCTCCGAAAGAAGCCATTCGGCTTTTCTCTTTACATTGGGTTTGAAATATGTGGTCCAATCGTTTGTCGTATCACCACTACCAGTTTGTTCTATGTTTTGCAGGGCGTCGTCAATGGTGATCTTGTTACTAGAAACTTCAGGCTCAGACACCCCTCGATGAAGTAAATAGTTATACTGCTGCTCTGATAGAATTCTATAAACTCGCGCCATCGGAACAAACCTTTTGTGCGAGGTTGTAGCAAATAACACTTTGTAAAACAAACACTATTATCTTCCTTAGAATCTTGAAATGCTTAACGATGAATGACTTAGCTGATTCGAGTGTGAATTTACGCGATTGCGCAGTTTTAAACACTTGTTTGTATATCTTCAACAGCGCCTTTTCTTTGCTCGTTGTAGCGGTTTCAGGTAGGTTGAGAAAACACTCGAACAAAACCTGAATTGCTTCTTCGTTTAGTTCCTCAAGTAACAGTTTGAAGTCTCTGACGTTCTTGACCGACTCAACGGATTTTAGAACGTCACACGATTCTTCGTTCATCGTGGACGAAAAATTTTAGCATTTTTATCTGGTATTATCCTGTTTCTAACACGTAAAAACTCAGGGGTTTCAATGTGACAATCCAGAACTAAATACCCGTATTTATCAGACGTCGCTATCTGATACGACTCGGGGAGAAAATTCTTCTTACCGGGGCTGAACTGACTTGACACGAATGAGATGAAAGACTTGTCACGAGGACTGGAAAAATAAACCAACAGCTGTGAGTTGCTCACTATTATACGAGTTTCCGGGTTGAATGCCCTCCGAATAGTCAAGATTACAGAAAAGTTTCTGTGATGTATGCCCCTTGTGAAATAGCTAGCTACGATATTATACGTTTCTTTGCATGCTAAATCGTGCAATATATCGTCCAATATCACCAACGAATCTGGTATAATTAGTTTGTCTACCTCGTTGACGGCTTCAACGAGTTTGACTTCGGGATCCTGTTCGCTCAACTGCAAAAGTTCTTCGTTGAGGATGTAGTAACAAATAATGACTCTACTAATTGGATTTTTATAATAGTTTTTACGATTTCGAACAATATCGTATAGGAGGTGGCTTTTTCCGCTTTGACTCACCCCTATGAAGCATGCGCCAATTGGATTCCTAAGAGCAAAATCATATGATATACTCTCCATGACAGTCAAATGAGCACTGAATGAAACATTTACATGTTGTGTGATTTATTTGGAGGTTCGAAAAGTTAACAAAAAAAAACAGATACTCACTCAAAAATGTGCGCTGGTCTATTTTTACGAGCTTCACTAGCTTCCTCAATGACAATACGCTTGTGACCGTAAGGGAGAGTGTCCAGACCAAATTTACCAACTAAATATGATTTAACAGTTAAAGCAGACAATGCTTGTTTCTTCATTTTCATAACATATAAGGTCTGACCTTGCTTTCGAATAGCGTTCATCGTAACGTTTTCAGCACCTCCTTTGAATAATCTGGTTTTGAAATCGCTGAACGTTAGTTTGCTGGCTTTGTAACGATTGATTCCTTTAACACGAATCTTGTCCTTAGTCGAATCATACAAACTAACAGAGTACATTTTAGGCCCTAGACAAACCACACTCTGTATCTCCTGACCTGGAAAATCGCTTTGAAGTTTTCCTGCTGGACGATTTTTATTAACAGTGTTGTAAAGCGGATGGTCGGCTGGATAATTACTGAAGTCGAACACATCATTTTGGTTCATGAGTAGATGGTTACAGTTTTTTTCCCCAGGCTTGAGCCTAATAACGATATAGAAACAATCCGTATCTATATATTGTAGACGTATCTGATAACCGAAAAAAATTCGTGATTTAAGTTCTAAATACCAAGTTTTATAAACATGTAATTTTGATTTGCTTAAGATGGAGTGCCCGACACTGTACGGCATGCTGAATGACACTTCTAAATTACGTAAGGCGACTAAAGTCACATCATCGGATACTTCCGTATAAGAAACAAAGCTGGGCTTGGATATGAGTCTAGTTGTATCTTCGCTGTTCAACGCAACTTCAACTCTACAACGCTTACTCAAGTTCAAGGAGAAATAACCAAATACTGCGTTGTTTGCCAATTTTAGCATATTCTTGGTTATTGAGTTTCTTGCTTGCGCACGCCTTTCAAGATTTCTTTCCACGTAATCTCTCAAGATAGGCTTTTCACGAAACTTGTACCCTCTGCTGACCCTTTCTAATCTCACTCCTATCTTTAGAAAGAACTCCAATAACTTACTGTGAATTACATAATTAGTCTTCGGTAATAGCGTCGCGCATAACCGTTGACATTCATTGGGAGGGTTATTGCAATATATACGGTTTGCCTCAGTTTTTTGATAAGTGGAAAACTCTTCGAAATCTATAGAAAATCTCTCGACCAGAGGAGGCAGGTCTCTGAATTTGTCGTGATCTGCTTCATCGAATGACGCCGAAATCACGAGATAATAAGCGATATCATCATCTCGATGATTACGTAATAAGGCGAAATCGTTTTCTGTTAATTCCTGGATCTCCATAGATGAAAGTTTTTGAAAATTGGAGAAAGGATGCGGCTGCGTCATAGTGAAGCCATAAAGGCTGCTGAAATCGAATGCCTGTATTTGAACTGAATCCTTCTCTGACTGAAAGTTCGGGAAATCCGGCAGGTTAGCTTCCGAGAATCTCACACCCGGCCAGCACAAGCCCCCGCTAATCGATTTTCTCAAGTCCGTTAATAAGTCTATATCGTGAATATATTCAAATTCGAGCTTGGAATTGTGAAGGAAACAATTGAAAAAGTATGAAGCAGCAGAAATAAAGTGCAGGGGGTCTAACGAATAAGTGGAAATCGAGGCTCTCCTGTGATTTTCGTACAGATCGAGCAGTAGAAAGCAGTCCAAAGCAGTATAAAATTTCACGTAATCAAGTAAGGTCCTACATCCCACCAGATTCCAAACTAATTTTGCATGTTCGTAATCGTCTTCACTACATTCTTCTTCCTTCAGCAAGTCTCGAAAATTTTCCTTCGACGGTAGCGTCGTTTCAAGTAGTGCACGTCTATCTTTGAAATAATCATAGCAGAGAACTTGTTTCTGAATACACTTGTCTAGAGACCCGAGATCTGAAATACGGTATTCTTTCTGAATGTATTCTCTGGTGTATTTGAACATCTCCAACCCTCCGCTTCTCTTAGCTGCTTCTACTAGAGCTTGTAGACTGCCTCCCAATTGCGGAAGAGAATCAATGAAACGAATTTTGTTGTTGACCATAATCCCCGAAAATTTTTCCGAATTGAATGCAAACACCGCTGCTTTATCTACCATCTTTGGTCTCAAACTTTGAAGAATCAAAGCGAAATCAAAATCGGATCCTCCATGCAAAATTGCTGGAATCCAGTTCCTGCGTTTCACCTTTAGATTACACTTATTACAAATAACTGCGTTGAGATGAGCAACATAATGTTTCTTAGCATCTCTATGAAAGTGGTGTAAAACTTTTGGAATTCTTTCACTGAAGGGCACTCCACAATATTCGCAGTCGTCTGCATCATTTACCCATTCCTCATCAAACTCATCTAGAACTAATTCATCTCCTTCCAATCCATCTGAATCTTTCATTTCCTGAAGAGCTTGATCAGCAAACCCAAGACACAACTCCAAAAATTTGTCCAAACAATTTTCACCCCACACCTGCTCATATTTCGTCTCATTTGGCCCCACTAAGATCACTCCAAAACCCATTGGAGCCATCAAGCGTATTGCTTCCGTGTTCGACCCAAGAGGTTTACTTATATCCTGACTGAAAGTTTCAAAATCGATCACCATGTAGTAGGAAAACTCCCATAACTTTTGGAAGCTTTCAAACTTCATGTAGTCAGGGTTGCCATCTCGTTTCCGTGGGGGCATTTTGATTCTTTGGATACCCAGACCTGCGCAATCTTTTTGATGCTCGTTTCTGGTGCGTGTTTGTGAGAACCTATTCAGACAGTAATTGCAATAAAAATTCCGGTGTACGCCACCCTTGCCCATAAATGAACTGAAATTCTTAATTCCAATGTAATGAGCGAGCTCCGTTGAACAGTCTGAATACACACCGACTTTTTTGGTTTCTTGCTCCAGGAGTAATAAGTATACAACATCTTCATACTTCTGTTCCGCTATTCTCACCGGGAACGCGAGTTTGTCTCTAGGACAATATCCTATTATATTAATTCCTACCTTGTTTCGGCGTTCAAATGTAGCTACGGATTCAGGTTTGGTGGGGTAATCAATACAACTGAAATCATAGTGATGTGCAAACTGTTCGTACTTTTGCCATTTCCGCTCGTCTTCGTAAGTACCTCCCGCTTGTTTTCCCACTTGTTTGTAATGACGAACTCCCAAAAAAGCATATCGAAAGCATTGATTGTCGGGACTATTGATGTTTATCAACCCTTTCTTCCCTTTCAAAGATCGAGGTAGCAGGAAATTTGCTGTAGCTCCTGCTTTGAGTGGGCGATACTTGGCTATGTTCAACTCCAAACCCAAAATTTTCTGAATGCTGAATCCTGAGCCTTCACTGGCGAATAAATCCAAACTTGATAATACATTCGCGAAGCCCTGTGTTATGCGAAATTCTACGAAATTGATATGAAATATCCCAAAATACCCAGAGTTGATATACTTATTTAACACTTGACCGTCTTTGACGTTCACTAGCTCCGCATGAAGGGCGATTCTAGCTTGGATCGTTTTGTACTTTTTCAAGTAGGTCCTGAACACGCTGGTTATATCATCCTTCAAACTGTGTAAGAATTCGGTGACGTTCACTTGTGATTCATCAGGGTTTGTGTATCGAACTGTTTGTAGTACGCCCCGTTGTGTAGATGACTTGACTTCAAAACGACCTAGTGAATCCAGTTCATCCATCTCAACCGGTATCGATCTTCGACATCTGTGGCTGCTTAGTCTAGCAAAAGCTTGACCGCATCTTCGACAACAGTGCTTAGCTTCAATATGTATACTCATGTCTCGGTGTGTATACGTGCTTGTTTTACAAGACTGACCAAAAAAAGGACATTTTTTCTGCAATGAAATTTAAGAACTAGTGGTTTTTTTCAAATTTTGAATGAGCATGAATACACAAATGTTTGAAACTCACAACTCGACATGGCATGACCCTCTTAATTCTTTCTGATTTGGATTGAGGTGTTTGTATACTTCCTGATGTTGACGGTACATTCGCGTTGTTTCCGCTATTATCCGAAGTTGTGTGCTCGAGCGTGGGGACATTCGAGTTCATCTGCGATATTTAAACGGTTGAGAAGTTTTCCTAAAGAACTTAAAATTATTCGCGAGAGCGATTACTATCTCCGATGTACTTCGCTGAGCTTGACCACGGTTGGAAAGCAACTGTCTGAAGTTCATGAAAATTCACAGTTGCGCGCAGACCAAGTCAATTATGGAAATTACTCACCATGTCCTCGCCGATGAAGGTTTTGCCTGTCTTGTTATCCGACATGATGCACACGACGTAAATAGATGAAACCTAATCACTTGACCGAACACAAGGTCAGTATTCAAAATACCAAAAAACTGGCTTGCAAAATTTCAATGACTATCACACGACTCAAGATTGCAACTGATCATACCCAAGCGTCTCAAGCTTTTATACCCCTCGTAGGTCAGTATTTAAGGAGAAAAATCAACAGCTTTAGCAATATTCCATTCGCAAGGTTCTCCCTGAGAGGTTCTCGTCAAACAAGCAT
The DNA here is from genome assembly GCA_034698345.1 of Sphaeridia pumilis. Classification (NCBI taxonomy): domain Eukaryota; kingdom Metazoa; phylum Arthropoda; class Collembola; order Symphypleona; family Sminthurididae; genus Sphaeridia; species Sphaeridia pumilis. The sequence goes on along the minus strand of JAQGBJ010000880.1, from coordinate 15,186 downwards.
GTCGAATCCCACTGCTGCTGATTTTGTTTTGAGCGAGTCTTCGGACTCATCTCAACAGCCCCGGAAGTTCAAGAGGGTCCAAATACCATCCGATTCGGACGACGTAAGAGTGATTCCACACGTTTAACTAACACTTTAAGGTTGAAAGAGCAATTTGTTGTTACAGGAGCAAGTCGACAGCATGGATGGACACGACAACAACGAGGAAGACGCCGAAGACAGCTGCCCCGATGACGAAAATGACAAAAAAACTGTCTGCGATAATGTACCACCGAAGACCATGCCCATTCGCATGGTTCAGAGTCAGCGCTTTGGTGCTGACTACGGAGGACCTTATCTCGCTACCCAACCGAGCTTCTGGAGTAAGGGCAGAGCCTATTGCATCGGAGATCCCAAGGATTCTTCTCACATCCGGATGCGGAGATACCGGAAAGCCTCGTGAGTATCAAAAGAAAAACTTAGTTCATCTCTTTAGCTTCATCTAAAATACAAAATTTTTAGAGGACATCATGCTCTGTACATACGGAAGCAGAAACCGAATTCCGAGGGCTACGATTGGTTCACTTGGCCAGCTGACGGGATTGAAGAGCAGATCAAGGTACTCACTATGTTGAAAGATGAAATTCGAGCGTATGCCGGTGAGTTTAAAATGTATATTGTCACAAAGGGGTATCTACCATATAAAAAACGATTTGCTTGATTGATTAGTTCCGCCAAAAAGGAAGACGCCCAACCGTCGAGGATAACCGTCGTCCGGTTGATGAAATCATCATTGTTTGATGTAGATAGAAAAGAAGGTGATCCATTATTCACAAATTTGTCAAAAAGAATCCGGCAAGATCAGAATAAATTCGACCAAAATTATATGCATTTCTCATTACACGAGTCAGTACATCATGGCGCACAGGATAGTGAGCAGTAGCTCCATGGAGCCGTTGGAATTTTTTTCGTATGTGAATATAAAAAAGCTTCAGACTTGGGATTTACATCTAGATTGGGATCCTCACTGTACAGTGACGCAAATTTCTTTGTTTGGTTTGGAAAAGTTGTGCCCATGCTGTGCATCTAATATAATTGTTAACATGTGTGCCGACGTTGTTGGAGAGTCATCTTTTCTGAACTATAGCATTTTCACGCAAGTGTTTGAGAACCGCGTGCAATGTAATAGGCTTGATGCCATTGTGCCTCGGAACATGCTCTCTCTATATTTTAAGTCAGTTGAACCCTATTGCGCTACCTGTTTTGGCAGTCTCTTAGTAAGCTATACAGATGATGAGCGCAAGTGTATACATTGCAATGAGAACCAGGAGGATACACGAAGATCTTTTCTGAAGATGACATGGAGTAAAATACAACAGCGAATTAAAAACGAGCAGACGTGAGAAGTGCTGGGAATGTGAAAGATGTCTGTGTTTCGGAACGCGCCACTTGAATACATTCGCCAAAACACACAGATTTTTCAAAAGAGTTTTCTACGTATCCCCGGTAGCGAAACTGAGGTGTTTAGTAGGGGACAAGTTCAGCTAGTTACCAAAACAAATTTCAAGCTCAATTGGGAGCCTCATTTCACGCGCGTATCCGTCAGACTTCGAGAGTCACCTGAAAACTTGTGCTTCGATTGCGCTCTTAGTTATTTGATGAACAATTATTTTGCCTTGTTCGAAAAAAGCCAGTTATCAGATTATTTGAGTTTCAGTGACGCTTTTGATTCGATTGCAACATTGAGGAGGTCGCATTTAGAGGGCACGCGAGATATCTCATGGGCCTTCGGCGTAAGCAACTGTTTCTGCGACAAGTGTGACCGAACAAACGTCATGAGTTACGGCGATTATGAGTACTGCGTGATTTGTAGCCATTATGAGTTTTTTCGAAAGTGGCATTTGCAAGATCTCTTATGGGTTCATATAAATCGTGTTACAAAGACAAACTGAGTCAGTGATCCAAAGTTTCTCCTGCGAAAAACATCAGTAAAAACAGCTGCAAAACATTATAATGAATCCCGAGCCGCCCGTCTTGAAAGTGAGGAAGATCGATGCCTCCGCATTTTTACCGCGTCGAGCTACAAGAGATTCCGTGGGATACGACCTTTTTGCGTAAGATCATATACGTCTGACAAAGTACTGGAGGATATCACGTATTTCCATTCAACCACTTTGCAGCTCCAGACTGGCGATCATCCCGAAAGGAGAGCAGCGAACTGTGTTCCTCCACATTGCAATCCAAGTTCCATGTGGTACCTATGGTCGAATTGCATCAAGATCTGGACTAGCAGCGAAATCGAACATCCACGTTGGAGGTCAGTTAGAAGAATAATAATGATAAAAAGCTATACAAAGAATTTTGCTCGAAACGTTTCCATTCTAGCTGGTGTTATTGATCCGGGTTATTCGGGCGATGTCGGTGTGTTGCTGATGAACTTCGGAAGAGAAGATCTCGTCATTCGTCGTGGCGATGCAATTGCTCAATTGATTCTGGAGCGTTGTGAAATTGCGGATGTTAAAGAAGTTCATGTAAGGCCAATGACGTTATGTTCGCCCTGCAGCTGAATCGTTATCTGATATTTGATCATGCTTTCAGTACTTCGCACCAACGGAGAGAGGAATTCGAGGATTTGGATCCACTTCCTTGCCGGGATCTTCGATTGCGGGTCATCCCCATTGTCCCCTCGGTACACCATGCTTTTCACCCGACGTCGTTGTTGACGAATTGCATCCACATCATCAGAAAAGCCTCCGTATGGAGTCGCGTGATGTCGCAGAATCTTCAGACACTGTAAATTAGAATCAAGAAGAAAAAAACTTTACAGTGTAATAAATTCTCTCACTTGGAAACTTTTAAAAAGGGTCATTGTCATAAAATTTGATTTTCAAAGTATAGTTCTTCAGAAATTCGCTCGTTACGTCATTCCACAATTGACATTTGTCATAGTCGCACTACAATCGTGTATCCCTCGGTGAGTTTTCATTGTTCGGTAGCTTTTTTCTGCTAAGAGTGCTGTCATGTGGCTCAGATTCATGTGATGTCTTACTTACAGGAAATCATGTCTGCCGTTCGGAGGACCACACGTAAGACGAGACCTAGTGTAAGATATGGACGATGCACGATCTATTCTACATCGTCATCAGAAGAAGTGGAAACGAAGCGAGAGTCGAGGCAGATATTATGCGCCGCTTCCGCGCAAAAAGCTCATCGTCAGCGAGCTAGAGATAAACAGTGTATTACACAAAGCTTAGAAAATCTTCGCGAAATGAAGAGAATAATCCAAGAATCGTCGTCTCAAATACTGGGATGTCTTCCATTGGAGGCCAGTGACTCTGTGATTGATATTGTCAAGACACACAAACCATCTCAAAGTCGGCTAACTGACTTCCCCGCGGGGAGATATTCGGGTGGTATTTGTAGCATATTGCGTGCGACATCTTCCGATGCTTTAGAATCCTTCCGGTGGTATTCTATGTCTATTTCGAAAATAATTGAAAAACAAGCTTCTCAGAGCGAAACAATGGACTCGCCTGACGATTGTAAGCCTTTGGATTTGTCAACAGCAAAAATAAAAAATAAGGCGTTGTTCTGGTCTAAGAACGCGTTGTAAATAATCAAAGATTCGCAAAGTTTGTCTCAATTCTTCAGAGCATAAAACAAGCTCACCCAAGCTGAAAAAAATAATGAGATCCGTCAGATGAAAACGAGTCATTCCAGTTTAGTGAGTTAGCGAGTAAAGTAGCAGCACCATGAGCTCCTTCAGGGAAAGGCTTGCGAGCTTCAATGCTCCGGAAAATATTCAAACGCTCGATCTGGCTGCTATGGGTTTAAGTTTCGATAAACAATTGGATGCGCTAAAGTGCGCTTGTGGATTTCTTATAGAAACGCCTCTGGGGTATACAACGATGGAGTTACGTCAGCAGCATATTGAGTTTTCATTGGAATGTCAGTTCGTACTTAATCCAGAAGAATTTGTTGACAGAGATGAATGGATTCATCAAAAAGCTGTAGAGCTTTCGAAGCCACACGGTCTCCCTCCTCGCTTTGAAACGGGAGAAAGTGATATCTTGACTGATAAGATTCTGTTTGAAGAGAAACGCCGTGCTAAAACTTGGTTTCAGAACATGTCGAAACACCCAATAGCTTTGAGTGCATTAAGTTTGAAAACATTTCCACGTGATGGGTTCTACATTGATGGTGAAAATGAAGTTGTGAAGTGTGTTTTCTGTTCCGTAGCTATCAAGTTATCCGGAATTTTCTACCATTTGAAGCCTGAATCCATCCATGCAAAATATTCCTCTAACTGTTCACTACAAGCTGAGAACCATGCGCGGAATGTGCCCTTAACCTTGTGCGAAAGGAGGGAAGTACAGCTGGACTTTGCAAAACAAATGAGACAGTCAATGATTTCTTTGTACAATTTAAATATGCAGCCAAGGTGCATGGATAAATATCCGGCCTACCGCAGTTTCTTCAAGCGGTACATGTCAAGGGAGACCAGTGTTTTAGTTAGAAGCCGTCGAGAAGACTTAGCTAGAAAAGGGGTGTTCATGCGTAAACATATAAACATTTTTTATTGCTATTCATGTGGCGCTGAACAAAACCCCCGGCACATGCTGCTCAATCGAGTGTGTGTATCGCATAAGGCTTACAAGCAGTATGGAGTGGGGATCTGCAACTTTCGGGTGTATGAGAAGACCAACGGTCGTGGATCAACCAGCGCCTTCGCTTGTTCTAGATGCCATTTCAGCGCCGCTCGATATTATCTACTCACATGCGGTCATAAATCGCTATGTCCATCCTGTGTGCAAGAAACGAACGTCTGCATTGAATGCAATGCGCCTATTACTGCGACAATGTACACAGACACTAACCATCGAGAATATACGGGCCCTGGATCGACTAATCTTCATTTTCCCAAGCGTTCAATAGCGGAGCGAGTAGGAGAGAATGTAACAGAAGATCGATATTCAACAGATGACGACACTGCAGATTCGGGGCAGGAGTGAAAGTAAGTGCATGAAACAGAACAAATCTTCAATTATAAGATCTCAAACTAAAATGATCTTTTTCAGTTCATGTTGACCAATAGATCTGTGAACATCAGCATAATGGAGCCTCCGCTTGTGTCTTCTTTTTACCGAACTTCCTCCCAGGGAGAACTATTTGAGGAAGTGGAATTTCGGCTTGATTCTCAAAAACCTGCGTCGGGTAGATTCAAAATTGCACTCCGCAACATTCCCCAAATTTTACCCATTATGTTAGAGTTTGTCAAAAAGAAAAACTTAATTCACTTGTTACCTAAATTTTTAGCCATTAGCAAAATGATTTCGTTCAACGATCCCCCAATTATTTTCTCGTTTCTTTCGGAGAGAAAAGTTAAATTCGAGTGTAAAGAAATACAGGACAATTTACTATCCGTCGAATGTACTCAAGACTTGCTTTTGGACGGGAAGATTATACAGTATCCAAGGGAATCGAATTCTGCAATTCTTAAAGAGGCGCAAATCGATCAATTTATGTGTTATTTATTGCTTCAATATCTTGAAATTTATTCATGGGATGAAAAAATTAGATGGTTCATGCATAAATGTAATGTAGTAGCTCAAATGGAGGATGTAAAGTTTGGTTATAAAAACTTACAATATGCTCCTCCTTCAAAATTATCAAACTGATTAATTTATAATCGTCGTTGGTGTTTTGCAATTTTTTTCAAGAAGCTTGCGTACAACTGTTAATATGTATACCATGTATGATAGTGCGATAGATTAGACTTCGTTCTATAATCATTAGTTCATATTCGGAATAAATTATTTGCTTTTCACGCACACGGTGTATCAACAAATTGATCAGTACTAAGTACCTAGACAGCGCGTCCAAAAACCCCTCTGAAAGCTACCTAGCGCCGCGGTTTATTGGGTGGAAATGACTAATGCATTTTGTTTGATACTCTCGTATGTTGGGAGATGGTGTATATTTTAGGCTAGACCCTTTCTCGAATTTCAGCATTTCGAAATATATTGATCCTGACACATACTCGATAAAATAAAAACTCGAAATATTCAATACATTGCATTTATTAAGTACAAACCATCATTATTTACATTCTGCTTGGAATATACAACTGGTAATACTTTATTGAACATATTTGGGGTTACGGCGACGAAGTCTGTTCGGATAGCGACCTAAACCTGCGGGGTTTAGGTCATCATCGTCGTCGTCCCATTCACTCAAAGATGACGAATCTTCATCTTCTCCAGGCGCAAAATTGTCTTCTTCATCTTCTTCTTCCAATGGCACTCCAGCTATGAGGCTCAAATCATCCTCAAGAACTATTCAACAAATAGTGTCTTGAGTTACATTGGATACTTCGCTTTCGGCTGTGTAGTAAATACCTTCATCCTCTTCTTGGTATTCCATGATGGCAAAATTGAGTGGCGGTCGGACGTCCTCCATAGCAATGACAGTCGGGAGCGGGAGTTGACTCACTGCGCGCCGTTGGCGTTGACGCTCCAGGCGCTGCTGCAGCGTCTCTACTGGCTCCGCTGTACGGCTCCTCCATCGTTGGCGTTCCCGTGCTGACACCGGCCAATTTGGTCGACCTACTGGCGTCGGTGACACGTTCCGAGTCCAGATAGATCCGAAATTAGGCACCTGAATACAAAGACAAGATGTAGAACTCCATAACAACAACAACATGTTGGCTAGTAATTTGCTATTGATTATGTTTAAAACTCACCCGTGGGAGAACACGCTCGGTCCAAAATTTGCTGCCGCAAATGACCCTCTTTAGGACAAACAGGACGATCACAACTCCCAGCATGATGAAACTATGGACTGTAAATAAACAATTCTTTCATGTAACTACAAATTTGTTGAATAAAAAAAACCTAGCATCCAGAGCATATTCGCATTCATAATTCACATACCGGTAATGGTTATCCAGGACACATTTCCATGGGTAACAGCTTCTGCTGGACTGGCCAAAGTTGTAGTGGCTATTGCAGTTGATGGGACTAAGTCTTCGTTGCCGGGGCATTGCCAAATATCCGTGATGACCCGTTCAGCCCTAGTGCCCACATCCTTGAAGGAATCCACACAGACGTCGGAGGCGCGGAACTGCATTACGTAAACGCAACGTGCGTTCACGCAATCGGCGCAATAAAGCTTATTTGAGCAAACCTGAAACCAACAAAATCAAACATGAATTAACAAAAATTTCGCTAACCAATATACACTTGCACATGAAATTAAATATTTAATCACTAATCTTCACACAAATTCAACTTACCATCGTTAAATCTTGAAGGACACTTTGGAAAAGAGAAAAATTTGACAGCTGTGTTTTGACGTGCGGGCAAACTGAAATGAAGCATGGACTGTTTTGAAAACTGCGGGTTTTTGATCGGGCGGGTATCATGTGACAATTTGAAAGTCATTTAAGGGACTTGCGCAATTCTGATTGTTGTGCTGGTTGGGGAAGCTTGACTTAAACGTTGCTTTGCGCTTGCTCATATGTCATTGCATGTTGTTTTAATGACGCGGCGTTCGTTTATGGTACTCGCAATATGAAATATAGATGCAATAGACAGACTCGCTCTTTGGTGGAATGCTCATGCGTTATGTATTATTATATAGCGTTCCGCTCATAATTAAACGCTTAAATCAAGATCGCGTCGAGATTAATTTCACACTTCGCTGAACTGGGCTTCAGTGTCATGGGAATTGCAGCAAAATATAAATGCATAATGTATACTACTGAGCAAGGATCGTTTCATCTTGCTCTTTGTAGGGCTTCATCCTACTGATCTGTGCTTTAATCCTATAGTTTCGATCTTTAAGATCTCTAGCTGGGATAAGATGATAGTTGTAGAGACCAACTTGTTTTTCAACAAGATATGGACCGTGAAAGGTACAGTTCTATCCAGTCACCAATCTGTACAGATTGTAAGAGCCCTAGTTCTGGGTATTTTCGTGGTAGTACGCGTTGGCATATGTCACATGCTCTGCAAAATTGAAGAATTTCCTTCTTCATTTTGGGCCAATAGATGATTTTAGCATATGTTTTAATGCTACCCAAATGAGCATGGTTGTACAGTTCTTCATGAATCTCCTCAACTAGCCGAAGGCGTAAAGAAGGCGGTACAAAAAGTTTCCAGGTGTTTCCCCACTTAATTTCCAGTTTCCAATCCACAAAGCGAAACTGGTTTGGTTTTGTGTTATTTTTTTCAAGTTCAGATGTGAGTTCCTCAGCTTGCGCATCTTTAAGATCCTGAGCAACAAGAGTGAGGGCTCCGACCGGGAGGAAATGCTCTTGAACTTCTCCAGCTGTTTCCTTGTGAGGCAGCGGGTCTCTGCTGATCATGTCAGCGCACGTGTTTTCTGAACCATTGACATGTTTGATGGTGTTGTGTAGGTCTCGGAGGTACAAGGCCCAACGCATGAGCCTTGCAGAAGGTGTTTTTTGAGTTTCAGGAGCCAAAAAAGTGCATGATCGTCAGTGTGGATGATAACTTAGGAGTAGTTGACAAAATGCATGAGTCTCTCTAGGGAGAAGACCACAGCTAAACATTCCTGTTCGCTGGTGGCATACCGAGTTTCCGCTGGATTCACGGTCCTTGAAACACATGCAATGAGTCTTGGTTTGCCGTTCTGCGTTTGTTGCAGGACGCCTACTAATCCACGGATCGATTCGTCGGTATAGAGATCGAGTGGCAGATCGAAGTCGACAAACGCCAGAATCGGGGGTGCAAGTAGTTTTTGTTTGAGCGTATGGAAGCTGACTTGGCAATCAAGCGTCCAGGTAAACTTTTGGCCCTTCTTAAGAAGTTCATAGAGCGGCTTCGCGATCATTGAAATGTCTTTTAAGTGAAGTTTACAGAAGTTGATTGTTCCAAGAAAAGATCAAAGTCGCTTCATTGTCTTGGGTCGCTGGATATGTTGAACGGCTGCCAGTTTGGCTGGATCAGCTTGGATGCCTTGAGCCGAAATTATGAAGCCAAGAACTTCACATTGTTCATAGCCGATGAAAACTTTGGAGGGTTTAAGAGTTAAGTTTGATGTTCGAAGTGATTCGAAAACAGATCGAAGTTTCTGAATCATTTCAGAGATGATGGTAGAAGTGCAGAATAAATCGTCGAGAAATATTTGAAGAAAGCCTTGTTTCAGTTGCTCTCTAAAAACAAGTCTCATGCAGCGTGAGAAGATTGCTGGATATGGTGCGTGACCAAGACCACAGCGGACAAAGCGATACTGAGAATCGGCTGCGGTGAATGCAGTTATATCTCGAGAAGATTCTGACAATTCAAGTTGGTAATAGCCGGCGGATAAATCCATGGTTGTCAAAAACTTTGTTCCTCCAAAATTCATCATCAAAGTTTGAATGTCAGGAATGTTGGGCGCTTCTTTCTTTTAGACTTTGTTTGTGGTTTTGTAGTCTATGATGACGCGCTTCTCATTAGGATGTGGTTCATTTATGAGAAAAGCAGGAGCTTGGAATTCGCTGGATGATTCTTCGATGATTCCCAAATCTAAAAGCTTTTGAACTTCCTCCTTAATGAGTTCATTTTCTTTGGGGTGACGACGGTATGGAGGACAAGCAACTGGTTTCGCGCCGTCTATCAATTCAAGGTGCACTTTTAATACTGTGGTGCAACCAATTTCCTTGAGATCGAACGCAAAAACGTCGCGATACTGGCTGATAAGGTCCCGGAGGGCTTGCCTTTCTTCTTCTGGCAATGCCGGGTTTATCTGAATGGAATCAAGTTCCTCAGGAGTGGAGGTGGTTGGTCGATTACGACTGGCGTGGTCCAGCTTGCCAAAATTGGAGGAGGAAGAGACCGGGTTGTCTTCCGGACTTTCTATTTTGTATGAATCATGCTTTGTAACCAGATTGCCATTAACAACTGCTGCCGTGACTCCGGTATATACAGAGGAAGTGGGGCGTTAGGGGCTCGTGAGCGTTGTGTAAAACGGCTACTTTTTGTTGCGAACATTAACAGATGCTGGATCAGTTTGAGAAGGCTCGAAAGATTCAAACTGAATGGTTTTGTTAGCGAAGTTCATAAGGACTTGATGGAGCATCAGGACATCTGTACCAATGATCAACTGGATTGATTGGTCAAATGGGGCGAAACAACGTCGCATTCAAGAGGGGCCTTATTTTGGAACTGAATTTAGAGACGGCTCTGGCTTGGACTTTGGAACCGCCGACAGCCGTGAGAAATATGTGAGACCCAATTTCAGTTTTGCCCGCTAAATTCGAGAGCGGAATCATGTCACTTCGGACGATGGTCCTAGCCGCACCACTGTCTATCATGGCGTTCATAAGGACACCGTCAATTTTGACATTCATAAATGCAACTTCTGAGGCAATAGTGGTGTCGGAGACGCAAGAGATGTGGTAGATCTGATCGACATGATTCAAGTCAAGGAGTGATGCGACATCAACATTCTGTGTTATTTTGACGGTCTGTAGCCTGTTCCCCAACTTACCCGAAGGTTTACTCATAGATGAGTTGTGTTGTTGTGGTGCATTGCTTTGGGAGTTTCGGCTGTTGCCGTAATTGTAAAAGCGAGAGTTACCTCTGAATGCGTTATTGGAGTTGTTATTACACAACTGGTTGTTACCAGAAGACCCAGAATTGGTTTGGTGCATTCGTATTGCATGCGGCGTTATTGTTGCTGAATTTTCGGAACTGGGGTTGGGTTATTATTGGAGTTAAATCGGGGATTCCAATTTTGCCGTTGTTGTCTAAAACCGCCGAAGTTATTGTTATTACTATATTTGCCGCCGTTGTTTGGTTGTAGTTAGAATTATTGGAGTAGCCATTGTTATTACTATAGCCCTGGTTCGATGAAAAATTACCGTTATTGTGTTCGAAATTGTTATTATTATTGCCGCGGTACTGATTGAATGGTCGCGGATTGAAATTCTGGTTATTCTTTTAGGGCCTGCCTGAATCGGGGTTTTGTGGTTGATGCTGTTTCAGCGTGTCATCCCGATTGTTTGTAAATTCGTTAATGCGGCAATTTCCATCGTACCCCGTGTTTAGCTTCTCAAGAGAGCATTCAATGCCTTCAAGTCTTCTCATAATCTGACAGAGTTGATTCGTGCTTTGTGAATCAGCCAATACTGCATTTACCGCGATAGCTGTTTGCGGCGACACTTGCCGTGCCTTGAGCGTGTCCTAAATTTTATCTTGCCGGCCGAGGTAAGCAAGAAGTTGCGCTGGAGTTTGAATCGTTGCTTGCTCTAGTACTTCAGTAGCTAAGTCGGTATCTAAACCCCTAATTATCATAGTTACTATCTGCTGATTATAAACTATTCCTGCTCTGACACAGAGCTGATGCATAGAGTGATAGAAGGTTAGTGTTTCGTCAGAAAGTCTGCGTCTTACCAGAAGTGCGGCGTAGGCGGTTCGGGAGTGTGGCGGCCGAATTCTTGGAGGAAGGCCACTTTGAATTGCGGCCGAGGAAGCGCACTGGTCCACCATTTTGCTGAGTCACGTTGAAAGGTGAGCATGACGGAAATGCGGTCGTTCTCAGGGATCTGATGAAGGGTCATGTAACCCTCGAAGGTGTCCATCCAATCTCGTGCTCCGTTGAGGCCGCTGGAGCCGTCACCAGAGAAGGGAAGAATGAAGAGCGCCGGAAGGTTGTTCATCGCTAGTCTTCGTTGAGGACGATTTGGTACTTCCGGTGGGTGGTCAGAGTCAGTTTCGGGTTCGGATTGTGATGGGTGCTCTGATTCCGGCTGTGACTCTGCCTCGGACTCTGGTTGTGAGTCTTCTGACTGTGATTCGGTTTCTGATTCTGAGCTTTCTGACTGGTTCGGAATCTGGGTCTGATCCTGAAGAGTCTTCCGGAAGATCTGGCGGTTGTTGTTGTTATTGTTAGGCAAACGGCAAATGATTGAATGATCGATTGAGGTTATTTAAACCCAGCCAAAACTGTCGTCTCTGGTTGTGTTGCTGAGCCGGGACTGGCTCCGCTCCCTGGAAGGGATGGGCTCCGGGAATCGGCTGTTCTGCTTGAATCGGCTCCGCTGCCGGATGTGGCTGCGGTCCCAGGAAGAGCTGCGCTCCGGAAATACGCTGCGCTGCGATAATAGGGGGCGGCTGTGGCGGTTGTTCCAAGTAGAGGTTGTTGATGTCCTCAAACTAGTTGTCGTCGTCGCTGCTGGAGCTCGGTAAGGCAAGCGGTTTCTGCCTGCCGGGAGAGTTCCTCGGCGAGGAAGAGTCTGTCTCTGACGAGGAGGATAGAAGACCCCGTTGGACGCGGGCCCGAAGTTGGGTTAGGTGTTCCCAGATGGACGCCAGAAGTCGGTGTAGCGGCTGGACTGCTGCTGCGGGTGGTTGCACACGCACCGGTGGCGAAGGTGGGGATTGTTGCGGATGAAGCGGCTGTTGGTTTTCTGTCGGTTGCAATCGGGGCAAGGCCAACCTCGGTGGCACAAGTATTCTGGTTTCCCTCTTAACAAATGTGTCGGGGCTGGTCTTGAAGTTCCCGGTTGTGGTAAAAGTTGCGCTCGTTCTTTGGTTTCCGATGAGCGGGGGGTGTTTTGGCATCCCTCCAAAGATCCGCAAACTCCGATCGGTTGTTGAGATGAAGTGGCTTGGTGTGCGATCGATTCTTGTTGGTATTTGACGTCAAGGTTTGCCAGTTGTCGTTGGAGAATGACACTTTCGGAAAGTTCTGGTTGGTTAACGTGCGGTGATTCGGTTTTAAATGTATCGTGTGTTACGGACAAAGATATCGAGAGGTTGGGCGTCGCTGACTACTTCCTCGTCGGAGTCGAGTTCAGAGCTTGTGAGGACCCCGAGGCGGTTGAAGGCAAATTTAGATTTTTGGAGTACGTGTGGTTGATTGGAGGGCTGAATCTCGTGAATGAGCGCTTGTTGTTGTTTGCTTGTTGTTTACTGGTTGATGGGGTGGGTTAAGGATTGGTCGATTGAGTTTTGTTGTTGTTCGGTTTGCAATATTTGCAGTCCAGGAGGAGACAGTGATCTTGAAGCTTGGTGGTGTCCAGGTGAGCGTACCGGAGAGCGTAGACCTTGGAAAGAGTCTGAACTCTCGCTGAACAAAGCTTGTCCGTTGGGGTTTGAAGCACGTAAAGTTCGAATGGATTCACGTCGTCGATTTTCAGGGCCGGAGTGTTCGTCGTCCGAATCGGAGTGGTCGAGGACGGTGAGCTTTCAGTACTTGAGACGGTCTCTATTTCGTTGTTGATTAAGTTGATATTGAGGGCTTGCTAAGTAGGAGGTTTGGATTGGCCCTGGATAGGGGATTGTACTATTGGCCGTGGAGTGGCCAGGCTGGATTTTGGTTGGGGTGTCTCCGAAAGCTGAGTGGAAGGTTGAATTTTCAGGAGCTTGTTCGAAAGGCGTGACAATTGGATAACGTCTTGTTGTTTTCCGTATTGATATGTTCGTCGTCGCAGAGAGCGGTGTAGCTTAACGCCATAGCGTCAAACGCGCTCTTTTACCCTTCCCAGTGTCTCTGCGATATATGTGGTGCTAAATTGCTTTTGCGATCACCTAACAAGGTCTTCCTGCTGGCGTCTACCTGGGCATAAAAGAGGTAGACTTTGAACCTGATCTGATAATAATCTGTCTATTCCTTCAATGTCTATAAAAACCTAACAGGTGACCCTATGAAAGGGATGCCACTATGTTGCAAATCCCAAACCCCCAAGCTGCCAAGGCCTAAAAATTGTAATTAAAAAATTTGCTGGCTAACCTGAGGTGCTTTCACGATTGTTGTTGTTCCTTTTTGGCCGGACTTCGAGTCGAATGGTAGTTTGAAGAGCGATTTCGTTGTTTAATTGAATCCGAACGCAGCTTCAACAGCTACACCAAGTACAAGAAGTTGCTAAAAGGAATAAAATGGCCATTACTAGCAACCACTTCGTAGCACAGCTGTGTCGACACTAAATGCGTAAAGTATTGATTATGACTTGGGATTGTAAAAAATGCTATAGAAGGTGTTGGTTGAAAAACGGGTTAATCTTTAGTAACTGTCCTACAGCTGAAAAAAGAGAGAGAAACTGTCCTACACAGGACATTAGCAGTGGCTAACTGACCGTCGCGGCTAAAAATCGTTGCCTATATGTGAAGGTACAGATAAGCGACGACCTACGCGCGCTGAAGCGCCTCTTCTACGCTGGCCTGGCTGAATCCAAAAATTGGATTTGTACTTGACAACATGGATGCATTTTTCTGGTGCATTACAGGTTTCTCTTCATGGAAACCATCTACAAATTTTAAAAACTTCATTGATTAAATTTTGAGGGCGTGAAATTAGCAGTCACAGGCGCGGTAAATGAATTTCTGCATTCTCTGTGTGTAACGTCAACGTAATCCTAAAGTGATTCGACCGAAACATACCGACTGTCCGGCCATGGTCCTAAAATGTTGCCAGATGCCCAGTACGCCCTTCCACGTCCAAATAACGTTTTTCGGTGGTTCTTGGTACCTACAGGAACCAGCGAAGTGGGCGTACAGATTAGTTCTTTGAAGTTCTTTAGAGCCGGAACGCTTTGATGCACCCGAACGTGATGCATACCAAAATGCTCGCAAAAACACGGGTTCTAATCTACCTAACACACGTATGACCCCCAGTGACCCCTATGGTCCCTGGGACCCCTAAAGTACTTCTTCCAAATTTAAGTCGGCTTCCAGTGGGCGCAAAAGACCCCGACTGGTGACTAAAATTTTTATGACATTACCATGCCTCACGAAGCATGACTTGACCAAATTTGAATTGGTTCATGTCTCAACGATTGAAGATATTCACTCAATTTTACAAAAAACGTCTATTTTTGGATGTTCTGCAGCTTTGAAGGGCTGCTGGGCAAAAGTAACTTCAAGGGTTTGTATCTATTGATCATTCTCTACAACTACGAAAAAGATTTAGGTCTCTACGGCTTCAACTTGCTGAGCTATGGAGATAAGAATTTTCACCATTACGCCTTACGGCGGTCTATATTTGAAGGAGGCTCCTGAAGTCACCGTAGGATTCAACATCAAACTTCCGATCGTCAGAAGGGTAGTGGGGTAGGGTCAAAATCTGTGATGACTCCCATGTGAAAGCATAGAGATTGTAGTAATGACGGCGGTAGGGGTCGGTCAATCGGAGGAAATTTGATGACCTCATTAGCAAACGCTCCCACATGAGCGACAGCAAACGTTGTGTACAATATAT
>JAQGBJ010000879.1:0-30163 GCA_034698345.1 Sphaeridia pumilis | reverse complement strand
TCAACTGATGCTGCTGTATGAATTTCAGTCGGCTTTTATACTTGAATCAAAGCGGTTGCGTTCCCATTAAACGTAATAAAAATGACTTCTCGAGCAAAGAAAAACTACCTGAAATCCAAAGTTCTCTCCCAGCATTGACAGAGAGTAGAAGTGTGTGGAAGTTGTCTTGACCTGCAAAAACCAAGTTATTTATAATAAATATACCCAGTTCTCACAGGCCAATTTTTGCCGAATCAATTAGTGTTCAACACCAATCGACGCGGACTTTTCCCAGGAGTAAACAGGTAAACCCATCTACTCCTGAGTCTTTTCGAATTCTGGACAAATTATCAAAATACATTTGATAATTCCGTCCAGAATTCATTTTTGCCGGCCGACAGCAACAACATGCGGAGAGTATGTACTACAGCCCGCCGTCCTCTATATCCCATATAGAGGAGGGAGGCCGGATACACTCTCTGCGCTGGTGCGTGTTCCAACCATAAGCAGGAACACACGCCGGCCGGCACTCTCGTCTTCATCTTCTCAAAGCGAGAGACATGTACTACAGACTGCCGTCCTCTATATCCCATATAGAGGAGGGCGACTGGATACACTCTCCGCGCTGGTGCATGTTCCAAACACAAGCAGGAACACAGGCCAGCTTTATGGAGGCTCTCCCCAACATGGAGATGCTCTCCAACCTGTTGCGTATGTGCATAGCGACCGCTCCCTCCATTACTCTATGAGGAAAGTGGTCTACTGTGCCCATACACCTCCTCTCTTCCCTGACTTGCCCCAACTAAACTCATGCTTCCCATACTACAGAATGGAAAGCAACGGAGCCAGTCGTAGTGAGGAGCGGATGGATGCTGAGGAGGCTGCAGTACAACCCCCCACTGCCGAACCTATACCTCGTTTGCTGTCGGTACAAGAGAGGAACGCCTTGAAGGAGGAGCAACTTGCCGCACTACTGCCGCAAGTGGCTGCCGTGGATCCCTCTCTCGTCCCCAAGATTCGCGCGGAAAACATCAGGGTGGGAAACGTGATGTTCCTTCTTCGCATACTGAAGGAAACAGACGCTCGCCCCCGACCCGACCAACTGCTCGCCACCTTCATCAACACCAAGCGAACCTCTTACTTTAAGAGGATCAACAGGGCGAGAATAGACGGACAACCCATGGCTAATGTCCCTCTTGTTGGTATACCTACCCCTGCCAAAACACCAAAAACATCTGGTGTGGAGGCGGCTACTGTTCCGGAACCCAACCAAGCTACGAGGGCGATCCCAACCGCTGATGGGATTCGCTTCTCGCAAGGCGTTTGGGGACCAAAAGATTACGTGCCTCTACCCATCAAGTCAAAGAAGTTTGTGACTCGAAATACCACGAAACGAGGTAAGGGGAGAGGCGCAACTTCCTCCTTCTTTTCTTCGGGTGCATCTACCAACACTGATGTAGTTGTACCCACTTCTTCTAATGCCGTACTTATTCCGGCTTTAGCTTCAACCGCTTCTACCCCGGAGCCAAGATCCAAGAGGGGCCGGGACCAGCTCACTCCCACGAGTACGCCCTCTCCTCAATCCGACCCAAAGAGGACCGAGCTGGAGCCGGAAAATCCAGAAGAGGTGACTCTGGTTATCGGATACGATCCTAATCATGAGGACCCCATACTTTTCTCTGACAATCATGTCATTTACGAGCAACTGGATCTCTACCTTGGTTAAAGAGAACCGTTGGTGTGAACTCCGCCGTATGGAACAAGGGTCGAGTCCACTTGAAAATAGGACCCGAGCACCTTGATGAAGTACGGTCCTCTCTTAATGACTTCACCATTGTGAACCCACAAACCAACCACAATGTGGGCTTTCACGTGTGGTCACTTGACGAAGCTCCAAGTTGCGAACCGGAGCGACGTTACCGATTTGCGGTCACAATACCATGGGACCCGCAATTCAATCTTTGTCAGTGGGTAACCGTACTCGCTGACCTCAACGACGGTCTACCTAGAGAAGGATGGGCTGTCATCTCCTGCGTGCCTAAACAAGGCAAAGGGCAGATCTGGCGGGGCACTCTAACCATCAACGTGAGCGCTGCTGTCAACACTTTCCTCGTCTCTCGTGATTTCTCTCTGAAGAAACCCGGGATCGGACAATTCGCCCGCTTCTACTCAATTAACTCTGAGAAGAAGCAATCTTCCGATGGAGACAAGCCAGAGGCTGAAGGTCCAGTAATGGATCAAGATGCCAACAAATAATGGCCCTCCATCCATATCACAGCGTGAGGGTGTGGGGTGGGAATTGGGGAGCCCAAATAAAAACCAGGGCTGCTCGGTGTCACGCTGTGATATTACTCAAATCAATCTCCATCGTAGTCTCAAAGCAATGTATGCATTAACACATCGCAGAGAGAATCGTTTGAACATGAAAATAAATTCATCGTTTCTATTTTCGTCCTACATTCATCTAACACAAGAACCATACCATGACTCTCAACGAATAGTAATGGGAGTTAGTAGTAGGGACAATCACATCATCACGGCTAATGGTACTTCTACCAGACCCAGAGCATGTATCATAGTAGTATCCTCATATAGTAGATCCTCATATAAATATCGATCTGTAAATATTTGATTTTAGTCCTCGTCAATCTCTTGAAGATCATGGAAAATGAACATATTCCTGATCTTCATGTCGTGCCGACCTTCCACAAACCCAATCTCGTTAAAGTGAGTGCATTTGTGGATATTGTCATGCAGCGTTTGTTCACGCTACTCTTCTTTCATTCTGGCGGTTCCAAAACTGCATTACTGTGGCAAGAGGCATTAACAATAGCAACAACGTCATTTTCAAATTCCAACGTCAGCAGCGTAACCCACTTGAGCTTGAAGTGCTTCGGATGCGCTGCTTTGATGAATGAGTGCGCATTTGATTGTATGGGTTTAATTACTTGGTGGGGAATACTAACCGTGGGGAATAGGATGGCTAAAACCAGCTAGTTGCAAGAACACACTTGTCTTTGCTCGTGGCCGAAGCTTGGACCCACTGACTGAAGTCCCCGGCTAAAGAACGCACTGTCCATCGTTGCCCGTTCCGGCGAAAACCCCGTAAACAAAACCCGTAATACACAATCTGTGCACGTTGAATATCCGCCGTACTGTAAATAAGACGCCAAATATTCATTCCGTTTCTGCAGTTCCAGCGTGGTTGAAATTGTAATCCTCAGACACGTCTTGCTACTGTCTTTTCAATTCATCCCAAATGATTCGCGACGTCAGAAGGAACGCTTGGAACCTTGCGTCCCTTAATACGCCCGAAGAGCCCGTAGCACTGGAAACGGACACGAAATATATTGCCTTTTGGTTCTTGCTCCCTTGCGCTATGCCCGCTTCTCCTCTATTTGCGTATTTCATTTTCCAATTCGTTTCAGATTTTCCTGATTGTGATTCAGTCGCTTTGGTGACTGTTGTTCCAGGGCCAGTTGAGTCTCCATCGCCGTCGGTGCAGCCTTCAGTGCAGCCTCAGCCGCTCCAATCACTCACTCCTGTGCAATCTTCTGGCTACGCTGCGCCGTCTAGAAACTCTCCTGTGCCTGTCGGCCCGACTCTAACTATGGAGGCCATTTTTGTGGGGCCCCGCTGCTTCCGCTTACTCCGTCATCCGCTTTGATGTACTCAAGCGGTCCTCTTCCGATGATCCTCGACCCTGCCGTCGTGCCTTTTGGGGATTCTACGTTGCCGCCCGCGGCATCCTCTGAAAGTGTGACAGCGCCTTTGGCTACGTTTTCGGCATCAACTTCGGCGTCCTTTAGTGGGATCTTCGGTGCTTCTACCGTGTCTTCCCCAGCAACTGTAGGTGGTGTATTGTTGCAGCCTGAACTTCTCGCAACACCAACTTCGGTGACCTCTGGTGAGCCATTATCACGTGAAAAGGACATGTTGTACAAATGGCTGTATTTTTACCGCACCTGATAGCTAAAGATAAGCAGATACTGTGGATTGAATAATTAAATCGACCGATCGTCCATTGTTCGTCAATTCCCTTGCGGCGACCTCTTCCCAAGAAGTGTTTGTGAAGCTGATGTCCACCGGATTTCTGGCGAACAAGTCGGTGCAGCTTTCATACAGGGCAGGCTCGTTTTGACTGATTGTGATGGAGACTGGAGGAGATGGTATTTTGGAAAAAACAAGTTCCACTTGAACAGATCGTTGAACAATTGCGACTGGTGATTACACTTCGGGTGAGTGTTCTTTTGCGCCATTCTCGACATGTTGCTGCTCTTCAGTTTCTGAATTTTGCTCTTCCTCGGCCGCTTTTTTAGGTGGTTGTTTGTCTTCTGCTGCTGGCAACTCGGGATCGGGTGTTGCATTCCGTGCTAGCAGGTAGGAATCTCTTCTAGGTCTGAAACGGGCCAAACTGTTCCGTCGAAAATCACTGAATATCTTCGCTCGGCGCTATATGACGTGTCCGAGGGATCAACTATCATATTCAATGGATCCAGTTCCTTGTAGTACCGAGCAGATGCCCTTTGAAACCTGTTGAACTCCTCGGAGGAGAACAAGATACGTTTGAGGAAAGCTTTATGACCGTAATAAATAGAGGGTGGTGTCACAAGCGTCTCTTTGATGTATAGCTTGACTTGAGAGAACATTGCATGCAAGATGTTAACTGGAGCCATGCCATCAGTGTTTCCGAAAGTGGTTCCATCAGGTTTGGTGAATTTCAAGCGAAGATACATACAAGTTTTGGAGACATCTACATAGTCGACATCAATTCCATAACAAATGAACGTCACGGGAACGCTGACATACTTTAAATTTGTATTCGAGTAAAACTTGGTGTTCGGGAAAAAAACAAGTTTTAGCGCTCAAAACTGTGACGTCATATCCATCCTTGTGAAACAGAGTTACCTCTTCTCTGAGATGAGCAACCGGCGTCGATGATGCGTTGGCTTTCTTCATGTTGATCAGAATTCGAAAATAGAATGTATACGTTGTCCTCGTTTGGTGATGTAATTACGTTTCGCTGCTACCTTCTTGGTATTCTTTTTGACATCCAGTTCTTCGTTTTTTAGTTTAACACTGTTTGATTTTCGTTTATTGGCTGGTGTCTTTGATGATGATAATGCTTTCCTCTTTCTTCCTTGCATTCCATTCCCGGACTGATTCAAAACTGATCGTCCCACTCTCTTTAATGCCTGAATTCCGTTGGTTTTCAGACTTTCTAAATCTTGTTAGAAGTGAACCGACAAACCATGTCACGGCAAACAGTGTGAGTTTCCAGTTTCAAATACCTGCTCTGGAAACTCTTTTCTGGAATCTCAAGAACAAACAGCTTTATTACAAGTTTAAGATTCTTGAAGTGGATGATGAAAAAACGGGAGCCATCATCAAGGAAAGCTCGCCGAAGCCCGCCCACCCAACGACATCAACAAACTGGGACCTCATCATACATGGGACTTATGCAGGTGGTCACTACTACAACCACTCAGAAGATCGCCATAGAACTTCGACGCCATCCACTACGCTTGAATGTTCAGTCAAGATAGTGGACACCGTTGACTGCCCCAGGCGGGTGTTTTTTCTCTTGTGTTAGTCATCCTTGGTCTCACTATCCTGAGGCCCTGAATGCATCATTACGGGGAATTCGGAGCCTCCGCCAGGCATCCGAATTCTTGATGTGCGGAAACCCTGGGATACCTTCAGGGACTCCAGGAGGAGCAAACTATCCAACGACCTGGTTCATAGGAAACGTAGCGGTATAACAAGGAAACTTATTAAGCGGGGTATCGAGTGGAGAGTTTAAGTGTGTTTGAATCTGCATCGCGTGATCTGTATAGTCAATATTGGGAAGTTTGAAAACATCAATTACTGTTCGGACTACGCTTATAATTATTTCTTGAAATTCAAAAGCTACTATTCCAGTGAAGAGGATTTACAGTGCTCGGGTACATGGTTGAGAATCATAAGCGAGCAGGTGCAATTTCATCGACCACAGTGAGAAGGTACAACCGTGGCAGCTTGGAAGACAAAGCAATATTTTTGGTACAATACAAATGAATATTAGTTTCATAATTATGTAAGCGAACATGACAATTTTCATACTATTCAGCTACAAATTGAATCTCCATAGGTTCATTCGACAAATCGTCATCATCGTGCAAATACAGTTGAGTTACTTAACCGGTCGGCACTCAGGCAGGCACAACCAGCTCAAACCAAATCCAAGTCAAATCCAACCACCACCTACGTACCCGCTTCAGTAATCGATATCGTGAATCGTTCATGATTGTCATGAGACACAAACCTTAGAATGCATACCCGCTAATTGCATTTCACCCTTCATATCATTTCATGAATTGTAACTTGAGCCTTGAACTGAAATCACGTACGTATCACTGAACAAATTAGCTCTTCAACTCAATCGTATTTAATGTCATTAACTTGGTTCTTTCCATTTCGATAGGTACATGTGTATTTATTCCCACAATGACATCTTATAATACGTCATTCCAATGCTTAAAGTCCACAAAAGCTATCTTTATTCTTTAAAGTCTTTAAAACGCATTACACAAGGCTCTCATGTATATACACAGCAAAGCGACAGTGCGCATTATCTTTCAGCCTGTCTTCGAGGTGGCAGTTGCGCCAGTCACAGCCATCAGCTGTGAACCAGAGCCTGCTTACCTCGAAACAGCAAACAAGATGATTCTAGGCAACATTATTCTCGAAATCTTCAATGTGATTCTGGCAATCACAACCTTTGTCGTACGCACAGTAGCTAGCTCCAAAGTAGACCAATCGAAACTTTCCGCCTGAATGCCTAATATAGATAGGACATAAATTATCAATACTACCCAGGGCCCCGTTTGGTTCAATTGGCAGACTCCACTGAGGCATATCCTCATCATTTTCGATATTACTCACGCAACCACAACCATCACATCGGAAACGACCGGGACTATCCACTATGGCCGCATCACCGCTGCGGTAGTTTACGGGAATTTGATTACCAAGGTGAACCAAGTTCATGTCAACTTAAAATTGCCTTCCATGCAGAAAAGCAATGCGAGACCTACAGTATTCACATCCGGGACTAGGTTTTCACCAAATGAAATAGTCATATTACGTTTGGCGAAAACGTCGATGCCAATAATGACCGATTTACGCATGTCAGCTTGAACCACATCGAATCCGATAGGAGTTTTATCGTCAAACTGAAGACCGAGGTTAACAATGCCTATTGACATGGCTTTTGTGCCTTCGACCGCATGAAGAAGAACCTTCTGACCGTAATTAATTTCGCCAGCAGGGTTCAGTATGGGAATGAGTTCAGGTGATGCAATGGTACGAGCGGAACCTGAATCTAACATGTCGGTAAGCTTGTGAGCCACAAGCTTTACCTGTATATAGAAGACACCAGATGAACTTGATGGGGGAGCTGTACATACTGGGTATAAGTGATCCTCTCGACCAAGTGCTAGAAGTGCTGCAAGTCCGGCATGTTGTGGTGGTTGGGAGGTTTGAGAAGCAGGTTAATTTGATGTAAAATGAACTCTGCGAGCTTGTGGTGAATTGGCATTGTTTGTTTGCCTACGGTAGTCGTTGTTTCGCATACCCATACCTCTGCCTCTAAAGGTATTGTTGCCTGTATTGGGGAAGCAAGGCTGACTGTTTTAATTGTTGGGTGTGGTATTGTTATTATTATACATGCGTGGGCGAGCATCAGAGTTATTGAAACTGCATCGGGGGTTGTGATTGTTATTTATCCTATTGTTGGAGCGCTGTGTTTCTCTACCTTGCGGCTGGTTAGTGTTGTTGTAGTTTGAATTGAAAGATGGGCGCCAAAAGTTTCGTGACGTTTGTGGAACGTTGAAAATTATTATGGAAATTAGTGTCCCGTTGATCAAATGAACCTTGAGGTTGCTGAGTAGAATTGGACGTAACGAATGCGTTTATGGGGATATTTTCGCAGTTGGACTTGTTCAAGCGTTCAAGAGTGTTTTCAATGCTATGAAGGCGGTCAGATATTCCGTTGAAGTGACTGGTATCAGTACATTCAGCTGTGAAAGTTGGTGTTACTGGAAATTGGTATGCTTTGAGCATGGTGCGAATCTTGTCCTGAGACATAAGGAAATCATGAAGATGCTGCGCTGTGGTAATCGATCACTTTTCCCAAATTTTCGATGGAGTTTCACTATTCAACCCCCTAACAATGGATGTGATAATCTGGTCTTGCTTATTGATATGAGCTTGTGTAAGGAGCGTTAACATAACTAAGAAGTAAGCTACGTCAGGAAGATTTTTACGAACTAGAAGTTGAGCATTGGCCATTTGCGGAGTCATCTTGTTTAATTCGTCCAGAAATGCGGCGCAAAATTATTTCCAGTCCTGGATGGATGTCTTCTCTGCCCAAAACTTGGCTGCACCTCTGAGGAAGGTTCGAACGTGTTGACGTCGTGCTGCCTCAGGTACTTCCATGATGCCCATTTGTCCATCGAAGCGGTCCATGATTTCTTTTGCTCCATTGTCAATGTCTGGGCTGTCGCCCGCATAGGTTGGAATATTGAACACACCGTTCATGTTCATAATTCTGCCAGCGATTGCTCGTATGCGTGATCGAGGAGGTGGTCTTCGGTTATTCCCTTGCGCAAATGGCCCAAGCAGTACTGGAGGGGGTGGTGGAATGAACGGTATCCCGTTGGTGGGAACCGTGCCCGATTGGGCGGCTCGTAACGGTTGACTGTAGTAGTGGACAGTACCCTTTTATGCTGTAACAGTTGCGTCGGTGGCGGTGAATCGAGGTCGTCGCGATGCTGAGTTTGTAGGACTTCACTCATTTCGGAGGACTTGAGGAAGTTTTTATCCTCCAGAATTCCTACATTAGCTGTTTACTTTAACATGCAGTTTTACGTTCGAGTGCCACAGATCTGTGTGAAGTAATCTTCTCAGGAAATACAGCTTAAATTGGAACCAGCCTCAGATATTTTCGGAAACTCAGAAAACTAGAATTGAAATTTCTGTTCCATGAATTGGGAAGCTAAAACTGGAACTAAACCTAGTTTTAGCTCCAATCCTGGTTCAGAGCTATGGTCAATCAAAATATAACCCCAAATTCGACTGCAGAATTCTATGGTGAGCATTCTTTCCTGGAATAATTTTCTGTGAACCGTACTAGATCTGACCAAACTTCTTGGGTTTTTCGAAACTTCATGCAATGGTCCGAAGGATGGTGTATATACTAGTCAACCCGAATTTTTAATTCAGGAGTCAATGTGTGCCCAAGGCTGGGCCCGCATGAATTCAAGTTATTTTGATGATTTTGCCCGAACTGAGTAACTGATTTAAATGCGCCTTACGCCAAAATTTGCCAAACCATATACGAATTCAAACGATACGTGGTAATGTTCTCGCAGTAGCCTCAAAAGCCCCTTGCGAGCCAAGAGAATATTCAAAACGCTGACATTCTCGGTTTTCGATGTGATCTAGAGGCTGAAGTAGTAAGAATTTTTGAATTCAGCATACAAAATACCCTATTGCCAAAATATGAGGAAAATTCACAGTAGGGTTCACAGTACGCATCATCGTACCCAAATTTCCGGGGCTTTTGCCTTGACACCAAGTCTGATTCGTTGATGGTAATTGTTGCGCCTTATAGCCTTCTGCGTGAGACCCAAACGAAGGATGATCATGCTTTTGGACTAACCCTGCCTCTTTTCTCCATTCCGGCATCTGGGCATGTGGAGCCCTTCACCCGTACGAAATTCGATTTGGTTACAGTCTTGGCCAACATCTGTGATGAAGGCCAAGTTCGAGTTCTGGTCGTTCCTCAGAGTGAAGTGAAGGGATTGGAACAGTTGTACAATTCACAGGCTATTAATAGTACCACTATATGCCCGAGAAGCCAGTGTTGACCTCAAGATACTTGGACAGAAGAACCCGCAAACTCACACAAAGTCATTAAAAACCTACCAATGTGTATTGGCTAATGGAGAAGTTCTCTTGATTCCGGGTGGATGTTTGTATGCGTATCTGTACATGAGCCGAGCTGATATTTTGGAGTTCTACTTCTCGACGCCTTTGTATCCCGGCCAGTTTATTGAGACTGCTGGAGATAGTATTTCTGCGGATCACTTCAACCCACCAGCTTCGCCTTCTGTCAGTGCTTGTGCGGCCATGAAGACTAGATCCATATTAGAAGGTTATAAGTACCATAAAGAAGGTAATTCAACTTTCACCATTTGTATTGTCTGTGACTTGGTTTTAATTTTGGTTATTTACTTTCTAGCTGTTGAACGAACTAGGAGTTTTCAAGCTGCTAATGAAGGGAATATCATGACAACCTTGTTGACTCCTGCTGTACTGAATCCTCCGTTGCCACACTACCTCTACAGACTTCTGCTAGACCATCATCTGCTCTTCTATCTCCGTTGTCTTCTCAAGATGTCTTGGCACCCATCTCGACTACACAAAACCGGGGCAGTTTCTACAACCCAAGGTCTGGCAAGAAATCTAGGGTGTTCCTTCTATAACCTGTCTATAAATTGTTCAATTTCCTAGGCCCTCATTGTGCTACCGCGCTGTGACCAAGAGTCGATGGGTCCTACACTACTCACACGCTATCTTGAGGAACAGGCAACTGCCCAACCTTTGAATTTCGTAGAAGCACCCATTGATGCCAGCGACAATTCTGATTACTCATCAGAATCAAGTGAAATAGCTGCCAGAAAAGCATATGATCGCCCACGATGGAGAATAAGATGCCTTTACCACGAAGAAGGCAGAGCGATATGCGACGCATATCGGAGCTCTAATTCTGGTATCCGGGCTCATGTCAAGGAGTATCATACCTCAGCTGCCCATTTCTTGAAGAATTCATCAAGGCATCGTATGAAGCGTCAAGTAGATGATTTCCTGAACGCTTACGACACAAACCGTGAGAGTCGGGTGATTATGCGATTGGCCCCATTACAAAAAATTAATTTGATTCAAAAGTGGGTACATACATAGCAGTATGGTTGTCTACCAAATTCTCAGGTGTATGTTTGCTGCTGTTTAAACTGTTAATTTGTCCTTGCTAAATATTATTTCCTTGATGATTGTCTATTCTTCAATACTTTCGCTCTAACGTTGAAAAACACTAGATTGTTGGAAATTGATGAATAGCCAAATGCGAAGCTGTTTAAATAAATTTGCTATACACACAATTGCTTTTTCAACGCTGCATGGTTTGTGTAGTTACTTGGATGGACGAGGAAATTATCTTGTAACTCCTAGTGTTAACTTCGATAACGCAGAGGTATTGCGACTACTTTTTCGATAAGACGAAAACCAAATGACCTTGAATATCGTTAAGAATTCACTTATTAACTACTCAGTTCTGATCACTAAAACTACACTTAGTACGTTGTTACCTCTTAATAATTGTTGTCGCTGAAACTATATGACTGCTGCCGAACGGACTCGACAAGACGGATGCTGTTATTCTTGCGGTTCTGGAATGGATATTTTTGGAGTGGATTTGAAATGCATCATTGGTTAATTAAGGAAACACTCCTATGTTTGGTTACTATGACTAATAATAACAAGGTGATTTTTGTTGGTTTTGGTTAGTCAGAGACACTGGTTCCGACTGCGAGACCGATGCCGAGTCCTATGATGACATCAATGATCCCACTGTTACAGAAGCTTCTGCTCTAGCGTTCGATCAAAACCCCGGGAAATAATTCACACGGCCACGGAAGGAAATGACTGAATACACCGTAAGTCCTGTTGTCTGATGGCATCCGATAGCCTGTGTTTACAATTTATTCAAGGGTCTCAATTCTGTTTGTAAGATATTATATATGTGGGAATGTCGTATATGTATCGAGGAATTGATGAAGTTGAACGTTATGCCGTCGAAGAAATTGCTGGTGTGCAGCGGATGGTTTACGAGCAAGCCAAAAACAAGAATCAATACGAATTTTCTGGTTTGGGTCGTGTTGAAGTAAGTCGATTGTATTTTCACTACCTTCTCATCTAACGAATAGTTTAATAATCTGGCGTCGCTTCACTTCTAGACCTCAAGTACATCCTGCAGCTGCTATTCCTCAACATATTTTTAACTGGATATCTATCGCCCACACGGAAGGAGTTCTCACTTCGACAACTCGGGGCGCTTTAGGGATCCAGCGAATCTCCGATCCATCAGAAGTTAGTGACGGCTCTGAGCTACCTGTAGATGAAGACGAAGACTGCAACGTCTTAGAGTTATCCTCGGCAGCTGATCAACCCTGGTCGGCCACAACGCTTGTAACACAGTATTAATCGCCGATACCAGTGATTTTTAGAGCCTTGAATCCCTTAGCTATGGTAAAGGCATACAAGATGTTCCTTTCTAATGGGAAAAGAAATATTTTGGATGAAGGTTGTTTTGTTCGACCACCGAACCTACACAGGTATTCTGCCAACTTCAGTCCGATTGGCGACTTACGACAATAGACAATAGACTAACGCCTTTTTTATATGTTGGAGTCTTTTTACAGTTGTGTTATTTCATTATTTTATCATCCATTCTATTGCAGATACGGAGGCTCTGTACGACGAAGTGGATTTTTCCGAATTCGGTGGACGGAATGAAGACGCTAACTCTACAGAGACCTCTGTGGTGGACCCGATTACTTTTTGTCCAAAACTGATAGCTCATCCGTTCACAACCACGATGATTACAGCTTCCCCTAACCACCCTGCGAATCCTCAGCGTGTAAGCTGTTGCGTTGTTGTTAGATCTTGTGAGTAGTTATTGAGCATTGTATCGCACACTAGTGGTTGAACCTTAAATCTTGCTTTGAGTAGTTGAGATATTGCTGGTACAATTGCGTTCCATGGGGACTTATTTTAGTGTGGAGATGAGCAATTTCTGATCAGCAAGTGTATGTTATTGGCTTTTGGGTTCTTGTTGTGTCTTTTTGGGGGTTGTTGTGTTCGGCTGGGCACTTCATGGCAATAGTGTGATGTTGTAGTCAGTATTAACTGTGCTGTAAACATTGAGTATATCGTGGGTGTTGTGTATACGTGCGGTGGTTTGTGGCTGCTCGTGTCCAATCTCGATTTTATCACAGTTTCGTGTTTCTTCAGTTGAGCCCGGAAGTACTATTACTCTCCTCTGTGCTTGGTAAGCCTGCCATGGGATTCACTCAAGAGGGATTGCTTCAAGACGTCCGACGCTCGGCGTTAACGTCGCCAGTGGAACGGATCGACGCACTTGTTGCTGGAGCGCTCATTTTGACCTCAAAGTTATTCGAGTCTAGTGGGTGACTTCGAACTGACGAAATTTTCCGGGACTTGGTTCTTCACCCTGACGATTTGCCATGTATCTCGTTCGGAATTACAGGTCAGGAATCTCAAATATTCCTTCGCTCCCAGCAACAAGACGTGAGATATGCATTTAGGTTTGTTAGATTTTGATTTCTTTCTTGTTTGAAGCAACTCCTCTGTTTATTTCCAGGATTTGGTCGTATCACAAGCTGCCTTGCCGAATTTATCTGCTGCGATGCGCTATAACGCCCTCCTTGTGGAGTTCTTGCAATTCCATTCAGCCTAGAGTAAATCAAAGTCGTTTCGATTATTGTCTGTATTACTTCGCTTACTCTTTGAGCTTCCGTCGAATGTGAAGCACATCGATATGGTACGTATAGCTCGTACAATCAACTCAACGGTTGGTGATTTATTTGAACTACCCACTTCCGTTCGTTGAATTGTTCTAGCACCGAATCTAGTTTCCGGTGGTAATAGTACCGATCCTTCTGCCCATACCATGGTTTTGCAACCCAGTTTGGATTTTACGGGTGAGTTGACAGATAATTTTGCGAGCGGGATATGATGAAGATACAAAGGAGATGTTAATCATTAGGTTGTTTTAATTATGCAGGTGCAGATGAGACCCATCTCCTTTTGATGACCGATCATATCATCACCACTGCTTCTCCAGATGATGGTCGTTCTTCGCTTAATTTGCCAGCACCGGCAACTTATGAAGTGAGTTATCAATTTTGGTTCTATTACTTATTGCTCATAGATTATTCTTGAGATTCACTTGGAGGCTTACTGTATGTAACCCGCTGCTACTTTTGATTATTTACTAGGTAGTGGAGGAAATTAGTACGCTATTTTCCAACTCAACTTCCTTGAATCTACAAGGTATGATTTAATTTCCGAATTTTAGCTTTCGTAACCATGCTATCACTGTTATCAGAGAATCAGTTTTCAGTCGATATGTGTTTATCTTCAGCGTTACCGCCCACCACAGTCCCAACTACTATCACAGTCGTAGCGCCTTCAACCTCTCAGATGACTTAAGCCCAATTTGTTGAACCACCACTTCAGTGCTCTGTGTCGCACAACTTCAACAAGCCAAGGGTAATTATATGGAGTTGAAGACTATATAACAAAAGACTGGGAAATAACCCCGTATAAACCGGCCAACCACCCTTTCCGGTTATGACCCGAACGATTGATCATTACTGAGTTTCTGAATTTCTTAACTCGGGCGACCTCGTTTCTAATTTGACATTGTTCCCTTCATTTTTCGTGAACTGAGTTTCCAATGAGACTTTGCTATTACACGAATAATCTATTCGTATTGCACACTGGGTAAACAAGCTGTGGCCCGGAACCTGAAGGTTAGGACTCTTTCCCCCCGGTTCTCAATTCGGTTCTCTCTCTCCAAGGTTCTCTTCCCTCACGGATCTTGTTTCCCATATCTCATGTTAAATTTCTCTGTCCATTTGATAACTTGAAATCTGGAGCAGATTTCACCAGGGTTTCATTGAAACAGTGGCAATACACCTGTGCAGTCAATACGGATACCATTGATCCTAACTCCAATTTTGTATTACCATTAACATACGCCCCTTGGCTTTTGCCATCCCTGCGTATTCAATGCTTAAATTATACATGCATGTTACTCAACTACTGACTTGGTGTATTAATCTTAATATCCACAATTCTCATCTCCGACTAGATTCGTTCGAACACATTCAGGAGAACTCGAATGTGTTTAACGAAAGTATGAGCTCCTACCTGTCTCAATCTCGTCATTAATTGTGGACAGTTATAGTTTCTTGTTGCTGTAGCGTGCAGCTGTTTACATTGACAGATTGTCACTCAATTCTCGTTAGGATACGAGTTTGTAACGTCCAACATTCATTTATGAAAACTCTTAAGGAAAACTCAAGCAGTGAGGAGTTTGCTATTGTTGCTTGTAGTGCCTCATTGATTGTACAGACTACAGTTGACTGACGTTTGGGCAAGTCACCTGCAGCACAATATTCCAAAACGTATTTCGTTGTAGTTAAACGCGACGAAGTGCACGCAACTGCAACGACATGCGTTGAGTTAGATTCAGGTGCATTCGAGTGTGGTGAATTAAACGCAACTGCGATCAGTTACGACAAGATGCGCTCTTTCACGTTACACTGCGATGAGATGCGGTAAGTTGAAGTGAGATGCGACAAGATGCGCTCACTTGCGTCAGATTGCGATGAATTGTAGTCAGTTGTATTCAGGTGCGGTGAAATGCACGGACCTGCATTAAAAAACGCATTCACTGTTGCTAGGTCCTTGATGAGCAGTTCTCCTCTTCTCTTGTATACAACAGCATTCCACTTCTCACCTACTTCTCCCCACCTTCTTCGTTTACTGGATTCCCACAGTTCACGCCTGTCCGCCATCTTTGAAACCTACTTTTCTTGTGGATGTTTTCATTTTCCCTATCGTACTTTTACGTTTTATCTTTGTTACTCAAATTTTTGTATGTTATTCACTAATTCTCGTAATGGTTGTCCTCAAAAGCTACATTTTGCCGGTTCACCAGTGAGAATTGTCTTACTCCTGGAGTTTACAACTGGATTGATTACAATTGGTTTCGGTGCGGTAACACTTGGCACTTGTTATTACCTTTGATATGACTGCGTGGGGTGATCCGCGCAAATCATACATGAATTACTTACATTTGCGTTGTCCTTTGGACTGCAGACCTAACTGGTAGGGGGAGGCATATTCCTGTTGCAGTGCTAGATCATTGATAGGGAAGTGTTGCGGTGGTGGAAGAAATTCCTCCGAATCCCACATCCTAGTTGCAAACTGACCACGATATTCAGCAGATGAGAAGCTGAAGTCAGTTAACATTGCAGTAGAATCCCAAACAATCATAGTCAGAGCTCCTACACGGATGAGGACGACGACAGTCCTGGATAAGTTAGTGTGGTAAAACTGAACTCGAGTACGACTCAACAGAGAAAGAGAACAACAAAGAAGGATTTGCTTTGGTCGACTGGAGTTAATTTCATTACCAACTTGGTAAACTTTTCAACTGACTTGGGATGGATGACCCAAGCTGTTGCAGTTCCACGATCATACGGATTAGTTAACATCCTTACGAGTCCGTAGTAGTTTGGCACAAAAGTTTCAATGCTGTGCCTAGTTCCAAAAAATAGACGAGTAGCCAAAATACTAGAGATTCTGTCTCTCTTGGAGGAACCAGCACGTAAAGGCGAACTAGGAGCCAAGATATCGATCCGATGGACGCCATTCAGAGTCATAGTAATCTTCTTCTTAATCTCAACAACCGGAGCATCACCCGACATATGAGCATGATCGATTAGTTGTGAAACCTATAGAATATGATGATCTCATTACAGATTGCACTATAAAAGGTTTATATAAAAGAAAAACGAATGATAATTACCGTCATAGATGATTTCGAAATGGAAGCCTCGTCAAGAAGTTGCTGAATGGAAACAAAGGCAGAGAGGAAGATTCCAAGTCTCGTTAGTAATCTTCTTGAATACACCATACTGATCCACAGGATGCATCTTACACCTTGTATTAATCATCTCGTTTGGATGGAATCGATGCGTGAGCAAAGAATCACCAGGCCCAAAAGCATTGCCTGATGCTCCTTCATCAAGCTGTGAAGCGTTGATTCGACAATCAACTGGCTCATCTTTGATGTGCAGTGCTAGTCCAGCAATGCCCGAAGTCCGAAATCTTGCTCTAGCTTTTCTATCATTAGCATGATTGATGATTCGCAAATTAGCTGGTTCAGCAACCCGCTACAATTACTACTGGCCTACAGGTTGCATCTTGCATCGTGTAATAATAACCTCGTCTGAATGGAATCGATGCGTGAGCAAAGAATCATCAGGCCCGACAGCGATGTCTAATGCTCCTTCATCAAGCTGTGAAGCGTTGATTCGATATGCAACTGGCTCATCTTTAATGTGCATAGCTAGCCCAGCAAAACCTGAAGACCGGAACGTTGAACTAGCTTCTTTATCATCAGCGAGATTGATGATTGGCAATTTAATTCTGTTCAGCAACTCGCTGGAATCAGAATATGGCAAACTGTATTCTTCGAAAAGGTTAGTAATAGGTTGTTGAAGATACGTGGAATTTGAACCAACCCCGAGTTATGTTCGAAATATTCCATTGGACACATCAAAATCAAGCTCTAAATCCAGCGGTGGAGGAGCACAACGAGTAGCAGCCACTCTGGACTCGACATGACTACTGTTGATGTCAGCGAAGGAGAGGGTCTCACAATTCGAAGTTCTTCTTTCACAACTGAGAAAGCGATCTGAATGGGACTGGAGTTAATTTCCCGCTCAGCGTGGAACTCGATATCCTAATAAGTTGAACAATAATGATTAGCTGACATTCTATCATCTAGATTATCAGTACATTATCAGCAAATGCTGGGCATATGCATTGAGGTATGTGACCAATTAGCAACACTCACATTATCAAAAGCAGTGTCTTTATCAACCGTCTGATCGGGTGAGTGAGGTATAGCTTTCAACGCACAGTAGGCAGGATCCAAAAATGCCCGATAATCAGGAGACGACGGAGTGAGAATTTCACAAATCTTCATCATCATTAGGCCTAGGCACTTGGCAAGAACAGCGACAAATTTCAGGTCGGGAAGCTTGAAAAGTGTAATGGTAGCTAACTGCCAGAATCTCTCGAAGTCTCGTTCAACAGTCGACTTGGTTGGCAACAGACTGAGTATTTGAATATGCCGTCTCGGAGTAATTGACAAAGAATGTCTCGATGTGGGTTCTGAAGAGAACATGGGCCTGAGGAAAGGTCATCAGAAATTAGCACTGCTCCACTTCGTTAACACTTGTCGTGCATGATGGGTACAAGCAGAACGGAAAGAAAAGAGAGTAAAAGTTTTAATTTGAAATTAATTGAGAACGTTCTGAAGACCCTATTTCATTAACTCACAATTAATTAGCGAATCGCGATTTTGCTTCCTATTTTCCTTTGTGGAATTGATATAGAAAGGTGTAAGCCATCATGGGTGAGGTCGAGGAGAGTCCCACCCTCTTCCTCAAAAATACCAGTTGTGATGGAAAACGGTATAAAGGAGTCCCTAGGCTGCAAGTCCACTAGCAGCGTAAGCATGAGAGCTTTGTAGCCATTTCCACTTGATCCCGTGAGGTCATTGATGACCTGACGCCATGAGAGGCCAACTGAGGACCGGCCCATATTGGCATTAGAAGCGGCTTTGAAGAATTCCTACAGGAAAACAAGAGTTAAAAAAATTAATTGAGTGACAATCTGGAAAACTAATGTTGACAAATGTCGGGCGTAGTAAATGCCGAGATGGTGTTCAGTTGCAGTTGGAGTCCCCGGCTTATATTAGTACTGGCGGCTTCCAAATCGGCAGGGTCTGGACTTTCTGGGTGGACAGCTCTGGAGGAAGTAGAATATATATAAAAAAACGACCAACAAACAAAAGAAGCCACAACTCTTGAATTTTCCCCTTTACTAAACTTACGTAGTTGCACTTAAAATGGTATCGAAAACCATGGCGTTTGATTGATGGCTCAAGGGTGGATGTGAGGCTCTCGACAAAGCCGAATTGCAATCGAAGGGATGCTCGTCCTGACCATAAAAATTGTATCAGATAAACATGTATATTGTTTCCGAACTAAATTGAATTTTCCATGAGCAACATTAAACAAGGAGAACAATCTGGAAGATGGAGAGAATGAGAGTCTTTCATGTTCCTTCAGGACAGAGCCAGTGGTTCTGGAACCAGAGGTTCCAGAGCCGGTGGTTCTGGTGCTGGTGGTTCTGGAGAGGATGGTTCTAGATAACCTGAGTGGTTCTGAGAAGTCTGCCCAAAGCGAAGAATAGGAGTAGAAGTTTGTAAGGCAGCAAAGAGAACATGGAGAATGGAGAGGTAGACCATGCTAGCTTAACAGGTCTAGAGTCACTTTGAGCTTTCGATTTGAACTGAGACCTTGGTTGGAACTCATGGAGGTAATCCCAGATCTAAAATCCAAACCGTAATAGTCACGTTTGGTTAACTGATGATCAAAATACATGTAGAATCCGATAGCGAAACAGACCTTTTTTTGGATTAACGACAACATTAGAACTTTCGAACTCAAGAGTCACTCGGAGTCAATATCCAGACGGATTTTCTACAGTGACATTCCAAAAGGCGTCTCGCAAAATATCAACTAAAATACGATCTTCCACCGACATAGTTGAAGCTTAGATGTCAATCACACCAACACCCCGTAGAATCAATCACATCAATAATTCATTGTCTCAAAAAAACCAAATCAATACCACGAACACAATGCCAAAAAGCAGAGCACTGAAAGAGGAATACACTTTTCAAAGGCAGGCAGAGAACGCGACTGAGCTTTTGGTAAACGGTTTAGAACTACATAAGAGAATGGATGGGAGAGAGCGAAGAGGGAGACGAGAGAAAAAGACGCCGACAACAGGTAAAAGATAAAAAAATCATAAGGCATTGTAACTTGGAACACGAGGAAGGTGCTAATAATCGAGAGGATAAAACGCATGAATTAGTGAAACGGGACCCGGGATAATTATTCCGAATCGTCGTTGTTACTTCTTAAAGTTTGCAAATTAGAATTCAAAAAAACTCGGTTAGTATCAGATTCAAACAGATTCATTATTGCAGGATTCAATTTAAAGATTCTTCCGATAGCGGCACATATATAGGAACTGCATCATAATTTGGTATTCTGTTCGATAAGTAGGTTACTGATTGTACATGGTCATATCTGCTACGACTTTGTTATGACTCTTAACATCTATTGAGGTTACATGACCCCATTAAAAGTATTTCCCTTGAAAATGGAAAAAACAAGCTTTCACTGCTAAATCGTGAAGGGTTTTGAAATATAACTTGCGTAGGTTGTCATGAACGGGAATAGAAGAATGAACCGGTTGCCTGGAAAAATGTTAATTAGCAGGTATCCATAGCTAGGTGGATATTTCAAGTGAAAAGAAAACGCTTGGATATGATAGCATCTAAAAAGAGCCGTCCCACAAACTTTATATGCACGCCATGCCAGCCCAAACTAGTTACACACGCAATAACCTGTCACTTAGTACGTTGCAAAACGTTTCACGAGTTTTCGCCGGGGTTTTAATCGCCTTGTGTAAGCGATGACTGGTAGAAAGGAAACTGGGGAAGGTACTGCGGAAGTTAACAGCCCATTATGAAGCATAAACCATCCTAAAACTTTGGATTCGGAGGAAGGGAAGGTGGAAGACCTAACAAAATTCAAATAGAAGTTAGAAGGAAGTTTAAGATTTCTATGCTAAGAATTTAAGTTTGAGAGGCTTTATTATTTTCGGATATTTTTGAGAATAGCATGCATAAAATCAACAACTGGACTTATGATTAATTGCAGTGCCCAGGACGAAAATCGCGTTATAACGGCTGACCACGACAAGAAACTAGAACTTATGATCGATCAATCATTACAGAGTGAGTACAAAATCAGTTTACAAAAAGTTATCAGTAGAGATCAATCTGTTCTCAGAGATACACCCATACCAAAAAATAAGTGTTCGTTAACATTTGGTTATACGGCACTCGATTGTTCTAAATTAGCCTGGAAAGCCGTAGGTCGGTATATACTGTTTACTGAAAAGACTAAAAACCCGTCTAAGACATACAATTTTGTGGAACTAAAAAGCTAGCTTCTACAAAAAGCTGAACAGAAAATGAACAGTATAAGGACAAGTATGGGGCCTCAGCTTCGTTATCATCAGATAAGTTGATTACAGGTAATTGTACTGGCTCAGCAGCTATCTGAACAACAATGAAAGACCAAATTATAGAACACCAATAACACACCAACCACAAGAGCAAAGCATAGAACAACTAACTTCAATAGATGTAGAAATTTAGGATCCGTTGAATCATAGGCTGTATGAGGATGGGATGTGGAACGATTACATAGAGACGAGGATTGCCCCGATAATTCTGAATTGTTTGACGGCTGTTGGGTCTGGATAGGCAAATATAAAACATCGTCACAGAAATTCCATACGGAGATGAAATAAATATGCACAGTAAGTTGAAGCTATACGACTACCACGCTGGTTCATCGATGAATCAATCGGAGAGAACCGTGGTCTTGTTACGTCATCATCATCCATAGTACATACAGCAGCCGCGTAAGGATCGCGATACAGATTTGAGGCCATGTCTCCACTTGACGAGATTGACTCTGGACGACAACCAGAACCCTTGAAAAATCCACATGAAAACGAATAACATGGCAATTGTTTCCCTATCTTGATCCAGCCCCTCGTCCCAGAACAGAATGTTCCAGACCCTTGTTCTGAAACAGATTTTTCCATACTCTCGTTCCAGCTCTCGTTCTGGAAAAGATGGTTCTTGTTCCAGCTGAGGTTAGAACTGTAGGCACGAGAAAAAGAGGCTAATGGAATATTACCTGTGGAAACGATACCTCTCGGGCCAAGACGAAGAGCTTCTTCTCCAAAATGGCGGTGTCAGCCCTCAATTCATTCCAAATCCGTGAAAACGGTAAATTCAGAACAAGCTTCAAAACCAAGAAGGACAGCTTGTTCCTGCTTTGAGGCGTGATGTTGGCTGCCTTGTTTCGCAAGCAAACCTAGCGTCACCTTAAGTGGTTGTTGTGCTGAGGCCTAGGATTACTTCATGTAGAAAATCAACAAACAAATACTAGAAATCCAAGTACATCATCAGCAAAATTTGCAAATAAAAATGATAACTTCATCAAGTCCAAAAATCAGACAAAAGCGAACCGTATCAACAAAATTTACTTTACTCGTTTCTTGTGTTGGTCAACCCCAAGGCTTCTTCTTTTGGTTAAAACTTTCTGAGGCAAACTCTACCAGTTAACAATAGATCAACTAATTATGTGTGAATTTTCTTTCATTACAGATCCTCATGGAGGAGGATGGTCACCTTGTTGACAATCGGTTAGTTTCCACCTATGAGACTTGTGTGACTATTTTGGATTCTTACCTTGCTGCCTCCACACTTTCTCTGAGCGCTGAGACTTGTTGTAACCTTGAGAACAGCCTGCTAGTTTCCACCAGCCGAACTTCTGAGACTATTTTGACTGCTGGTCCTGCCACTGTAACACTTTTCCAAGGCACTGAGATCGATTCTAACCTTGAGCATCTGCTCGGCCAGCAAGTGGTTGTAAGTTGCAAGAATCCTTTATTCTATTGTTGTTGAGTTTACACGAAGTCTTGGTGTATTTATACTCTTTTTTTGTTCAAGTTCGTTTTTAAGATAACGACAAGGGTGATTCGGTTATAAAAACTGGCGGCGCTCTTCCCGACGAGGACCGGAGTTTAGCATCTGATTCCGCCGCCGACAAGGAAGTTTACGAAGAATGTTATGGATCCCATGATTTTCCCCTTTTTCCTATGGAGAATAATGCTTTGAACCCATATGTATGTAATGTTCTGACTCAAACGAATTTTTTTGCATTTCCAGGAGCACGGTTGTGGATTGTCAACTCAGCAGCGGCCATTCATCACCCCATACTTCTTCAGCTCTTACTGATATTGAGGTTAACCATTAATCTGATCCTTTCCTCCGCACAGCGGTGAGAGACATTCAAAACTTTTGCTTCTGTAAAAGGTTTGCATTGGTATCGCCTTGTCTATACCATAACACATACGGGCCATGTCGGCCGAAAAGAGGAAAAGTAGGAAAGGAGGTAGAGATGCTCTTACTTTTGCGAACGAGGATATTTAATGAATTCTGAGACTTTCAATTTGAGAGAACCTTTATTGACAGTTTACTTGGTTTCGGTCCTTCGATGGCGTGATGTACAGGAGTAATTTAATGGGGTTTGAATCTACTTGATTACTGTCTCTCAGTGCACCTGAGAGTAGCAGTTTGAACCTGACTGTACTTTACTTGACAACTTCTAGAGAACTTAATTGAGATTGAAGATTACTATTGTGAACTTGACAAAGAACTTGGGATTAAAACAAAGGGAAAACGGCGGATCGTCGCAGACCAAAACTAGCGCAGTTTCAGCCTTGGAATTCGAAGCACTTCTCTCGATTCAGGAATTCGGCTCTGGCTTTTTAGTTGTAGCGATGGAACTTATCGATACTTCCTTAACAAAGAAACGTTACTCCTCTTGTACATCTTTTAGTTGGTAACAGGAAAGGGGTTGGACTAACGCTAGATACCTGTTACACGAGTCTCGGGGACCGACAGATTACATTACGAGCCAGGCAAAAAGAAGTTTATATATGGTGGTGTGTTATACAACGCCATGTACCATTACAGCCCTCTGTCTCCCCTACTTTTACCGCTCTTCTTGTATCTTTGAACCAAGTCTATCTCTCATATACCTACTTTCTTACTACTACACAGAAAACCGATATCACTATTAACATGATAAACTGGAAACATGATTCAATCAAACTGCAAACATGATGTGTTGTAGTTTCTATGGAAATATTTGAATCCCAGCCTTTCAATATCAGTTTGTTGCTGTCATGGTGAAATTTTGTTACCGGATTTGTACATACCTGCAAAAGGTGCAAATTGGCCGAGTAAGGAAAATCAATTTTAACCGAAATGGCCGACTGAAATTTTTCGCTAGAATTCACGTTTAAAGGCATAATGGACACGTTTACACAACTTATCCTTGACTACTCATACGTTTTTGACCAGTTCAAATGTATCTAATAATATTGGCTGCACTTCAATGACTAAAACATGTGCTAGAATCAGATATTTGAGGTAAACACCGAAATTTTGTGATCAGGATCAATTCACATGTCGGCAAAAGATAATCTAGCATTAGCTCTTCCTTCAGATTCCACTCGTTATACGACTTTGCCTTCAAGTCTGAACTTTGCTTTATCAGAAGTATTCAAAAATAGGCATGAATTCCGCTGCTTTTGTCTGATTCGCTGCGAAGCTTCTTTCAACAAATAGTCCTGAATCAGCTATGAATTTCGATTGATTTGGAACCGCCTAGGGTCGGTAAGAGAATAATAGTCAGTGGCGCATCCTGGAGATACCTTCTAGAAAGGTGTATAAGCAGGATGTAAATCTAACTATTTATTGATTTTGATTTGGAAACTCTGCTGGTCCACTAACTTTGCGGACATCCCGATAGTGTTGTGGTTTTAAGTATGATCCGCGGGTGCGAACCGGCGCAAGCTGGCCTCCAAGGTGTGACTTTTACCCAATCCTTATTAGACACCATAAGTACATTCAATATCATATTCCGTGCCTTCAGTGGCACAATGAAAGACTCTATGCTATTGAGCAACACACAGTATTTCAATCCTATTATTTTACCCTTCCTAACCAGCAAAGGTGTAATAACCGTCTCAGATTTACAGGATCCAAGCAAAGACAAGGAAATTCTTCAAAGTCTCCGACCATCACTCCTTCGATCATGTCAGAACAACATACGCCAACTTCGCTCCGATCCGGATGAAATGATGACCAGCAGAGAACGTCAATTCTGTGATGAGCCATACATTCCAGAATTATGGTTACGTATAACGTGAATTCTAGCGTCATTTTAGTCGGCCAATCGATCGAAAGTCAGCCATTCCGTGCTATCAGAATTGCGGTAAGCCAAAGCGGGCCTTCGGATCATTTTTCCTCATTCTTTTTGATTTTGTTTTTGGGAGTAAAATTCCAGAATCAAATTGCAACAATTCTGTCTTGTCAGTTTGGTGATACTTTGAATAACGATGGAAGTGCTAAAAGTATTAGAACTAATGTTAATCCTAACTACAGTGGCTCTGCAACTAAAGTTTCCTAACATCTTTTCTTTTGCAGGTAAACTTCATCCCGGATTGTGTTCATTATTTTGTGTGTTACGCTACCGAAATCCTGTCGGAACCCACAACAAGTTCATAACGGAATCATCCGCTGGTTAGTCTTGATTGTAACTCTTGTTTCATTTATAGCCATCATCTATTGCTGTTATTGAAGGCGTTACCTTCGAAACGTCGTGAAGGTAAACATATATGAAGAAATACCGGTTTTGGTAACACTAGTGAAAGTTATGATGTAACGCATACACACGACATGATGAAACATAGTGCGTATTTTTGTGGTCTCGTAATCGGCTCAGTAGCAGCGTGAATTCGGTCTGCTGCCGTGAGTATCTACGTTGCATTCTGATTAATGAATCGTGGCGAAACCTTGAAGGGTCTGCTCTTGTTGGATGAATCCGGAAATTGTACTAATTGCGAATTCGATAATAACTGCAGTGCACAATATTCAGAATTAAGCGTGCGTGGTCGTGCCTGGCAACTATAAAACATTACGTTGCTGAAAGGTTACGTATCATGAGGTTGTCTCATCCCTCATGGCCTTTGCTTTTGGCTTCTCTGAGAATCCATCAAGGAAGCGTCAGTCTCATCCAAGGATGTTTTGTCGTCGATTTTTAAAAACCCCTTAATGGCAAAAAACAGTGCTTCAATCACCGTTTTGTCTTTTGGGACGCGTGGTGTTTCATTTTCATTTTAGCATAAACAATCAAGTGATAATAGAAAGAATTCAGATTGAATTATACCCAGGAAGTTATTTTTAGTGTTATTTCCATGAACTGTAAAGCACCAACGCATGGAACGTGAGTACAAGTTGATTCTGCAGTAACTATTGATTTGTCTCCGGCTCTGCAGATTTCCTGGCAGACGTATTTCCCAGAAAATATCAGATTTGCACCGTTGAAGTGCTCGTGATGATTGGCGAAGCCTCCTCGGGAGCTGCGAAACAAAACTAGAATCGCCGGAATGAGACAGCTGTTTCACGAGCAGAAGAAATGGAGGTTCTTACCCAATACAATACGAATCCATGGTATGATTTTGGGTAGTTGATTGATAATTTTCCAACGGTTTGTTCCATTTTATCGAAAAGTGACCTTATTTTCAGTAAGTGGCGGAATGTCTGAAACT
The DNA here is from genome assembly GCA_034698345.1 of Sphaeridia pumilis. Taxonomy (NCBI): domain Eukaryota; kingdom Metazoa; phylum Arthropoda; class Collembola; order Symphypleona; family Sminthurididae; genus Sphaeridia; species Sphaeridia pumilis. The sequence goes on along the minus strand of JAQGBJ010000879.1, from coordinate 3,916 downwards.
TAACAAGTTATCCTACCAGCGACGTTGCAAGAGTATAAAGACTACTCGAAGCAGCCTAAGAAGAAGGCCAGGAGCCGCGGCAGAAAAAAGCTGCTAAAAAGAATGATTTGAAAAGTACATTTGCGTTAACAAGCTGTGAGGAAATCAGATTGGTATGTTGTCCTAACGAGTGGAAGCCACCTGAACAGAGCATGGATTTCTCGGTTAGATATATAATGTTAATGAGCAGAGGACAAATCAGAATGTCCTGCAATGATGATGGAATTATTTGCGATTATGGTTGGAGGAGACCATTGAGGTTCGCTTTGAGAACAAGAAACCTGGATGTACGAGAAGCGTAAAAGATATTAAAAGAAAAGAGCTTCCACTAGGAATTCAAGAGGAGTTGATTGATGTGTTACAGGATCATGTAGATGTGTTGAATGGAAAACCGTTGCCATTTACGAAACTATATGCCAAAAGGATAGAAAAATCAACAGGACCAATAACCATAAAGGATGTGAGGAGCGAAAAGGACGACGGCGCCGAAAGTTCACCAGATAAAAATGTTGTACAGGTGAACGTGAATATGGGGGAGTGGACCGATCTAGATAAATTATACGAGGCCTTATGTCGGTTTAGGGATTTGAATTTGTGTGAAGAACGCTACTTAGTAACTTCCTGAACAACGAGGAGAACGTCGAAAGCCTTCGTAATCGTGTTATTGCGCAGGTCAGTGGACACAGTCCATAAAATTCAGATATCGTCATAAATACTCCTTCTCTGTGAACTTTTTTAGTTTTCTATATTTGTTCAGGTAGTAAGTTGCTATTCCAAGTAGTGTGTAGTGTTTTATAATTTAAAACTGAAGAGTTATACTCGTTCGTCGTGATCATCCTTGATACCACTCGATAGCATTCGGCTCAACGGCTTCATCCAGAAATATACAGGATTTTACACTCCAGAAAACTACATTAAGTACCCAGTTACCCAAGTTACAAAAAGCATTTTTGTTTTTTCAACGCATGCAAGGAGCTTTTCCGTTGACATTTTTATCATGAAGATTTTTCACAATATAACATATGTAAGTAAAAATACCGGTAAGTAACAGTCATTTGTGCAACTCGTTAATATCAACTTCTTGAATTCGTTCGATTGTTGCCTGCACAAGATCTAGTTTCAAAATGGTTTATGAAAAGTTAAGATTATTTGGAGTCTAACGGATTTTACATAAGCATAAGGCTCATATCGTCCGCAGCGTCATGTACGCCTGGCTATTGTGAAATGAAAAAATATATATTTTATGAACTCTTTGAAATGTGTTTGGTCATTAGTAGGCACTACTATCTCATCTCGTCGGAAATCGGATATCGATTACTGAAAGAATCACTGTGGCCTGTGAGTTGAAGGTAAAAACCGCTATTTAGTAGCCAATTTTGGCTATTCAGAAGTCACAAAGTTTCTATCACGTAGCCCGCAGGTCGGCTATCCAGGGTTCTGGTTAGCCGACGTGGGTCAGCCCATTCAGAATCTAGTAGCCTTTCTAGAAGCCACCATTGGCTATTGAGGAGCCACCATTGGCAATGTAGGAGCCGTCGCATTGGCTGTGTAGTAGCCGTGGGTTGGCTATGTAGTAGCCGTGCGTTGGCAATTTGGAAGCCAAACGCGTTGGAAGTTGGCTCACTAGCTTCTTCCAATTGACGCCCGCCATCTGCAGTTGGTGATATGTATTGATTCATACAAACATCCCTGCCGCGCAGCCAGCGGAACCACAAAGAGCTGCATTTAACCAAGCCAACTCTCTCATCCCATTGACAGTGCGTTCCGTCGGCGACGGATTGCTCTGAGCAACCAGTTAATATCAGAATTATCAATTGAATGATTAAAAATGGAAAACTCAACTGGTTATCGTAACAACGTCATATTTTTCGACATGAACTTTTAAAGTAACTCAGCATTCCGTGTCTTCGATGCTCAACCTTGCCAAAGCGACTTCTGGTAAGCATTAGCTATCGGAACCAATTTTATCTGCAGCCCTGCTACTTAATATTTGACACGTTTCCTGCAATCAGAAAAAACTAGCATGGACTTGCTCGTGTAATGCTCGTAGAGAAAGTCGCACAATTGGAGCCAATAGTGGAAGAAATCGACCCTAACGAATTGATAATAAAACCTCTGGGTTCCATATTAAATATTTGGTCTGTCCTATTTCGCTTTTCTATTCCTCACTGCAGCCGAGTGTGACAAATCTATAAATGTTGCACTCAATAAAAATTAATGTTTTGCAGTAAAAGTTTAGATCGCCATTTTGCTCATCTGCATATGTCGCTTCAGAATTTACGTTCTTTCAAAAAAAATTGTGGTTGGAGAATATTCCAAGAACTGAACTTCCATAAGCAAAATCTGCAACTATTTCGTTGTCCAGTTCCAAAGGCTTGACTACTAATTCCAGCATTTCCAAAAGGCCGCAATCCTTAATTTGAACAGCCGGAGATGATTCCGAAGGCGTCAATTGGCGATATTTTCCATGCCAACTTGCAGTTCGGAGACGATTCGGAGAAGCCGAATACTGCCACCGCCGGTCATATTTCCGCCTGGCTTCTGATGTACATTAGAATTGGCTACTGGTTTGGTATCATACCCTTCAAAATCGACAAAAAAAACTCCAAAGACAATGATACAGTCGTTTACATAGAGTCCACTGGTCTTTCTTCAAAGGTTACAAAAATTCACCTGCAATACTCAGTTTCCCACCCGGATTTCTAAATTTCAGTTTTTTTAAATTCCAGCTCATCCACGGAGGAACCGCCATAATAGCCCTCGCCTACATCTTCTGGTACATTTTAACATTGATGTACTTTTCGACCAGCACCAGCAAGCTTTTCCTTGTACTTGTCGACAAGTTGGGCTTGACTGCAAAAATTCTTACCGCCATTTTTCTCGTTTGGTGGCGCAAGAGTAGCTTCATTTCACTACTCAACAGTTTCGCCCAATTCGAAGTTTCAGCTGCACCTGTGCCTCAATGGGTATTATGACATATTTTTATCCTACAAAACTTCAAAACCGGATGTATTTCTACCCTTAATGTTTTTCATTCAAAGAGGCAGTTGCTGCCATACTCGGTTCTGCTCCACACTCTTGGTATCACCATTTCCAAGTTGGTCAGCGACTTTCACCTCGGTCGCTCATTCGAAGCTACCGAATTCGAAGCTGGACTTCTCAGCCTTCATGACGGAAACTCGTTCCAGTCCGTGTGGGCCAATTTGCTTCTGGCAATAGCTTATCAAGTACATGCGATTTACATGAATTTTATTTTTTCTCTTCTTTTTACTTTCACCGGCATCTACTGGGAGCTTGTCCAAAGTCTGAAGCACACACTTGAACGTTTGCGTGCCTCCAACAATGCTGATATGGTAACGTACTTTTTTATCATTTTCAGTTTTACTTTCATATCGAAATGGGAGTTACTTTATATTTTCAGACTTCGCAAGGCTACAACGCCATCCGGAATTTTCAAGCAATTATCAAACACATCGATGAATGTTTTTCGGAATCACTTCTGCTTGTCATTGTGACGGATTTTCCGTATTATGTCACTCAAGCAATCCCGTCAATCTTTTTCGAATCCGGCAACTTCAGTATTCCATTGATCCGACGGATTTACTATCTCGTGTCCTTTTATGGGCTTCTGATGGTCGCTGGATCAGCCCACGCCAATGTAATTTACTGTATCAAGTTCAAGAGGTAAAAAATTAATAGATTTAATTAATCAATGATGATAAATCTCGCCCTCAGCTACAAGACCAAATCCATGAATGGATTCAGCAAGCTTCTTCAGCCGATGAGAAAAATCCCGGAACTGTTGACAAGGACCAAAACCATCGACGCTATCAACTGATTCAATGGGACCTTCAAGTGGACCGACATTTGACTTTGA
>JAQGBJ010000878.1:0-30170 GCA_034698345.1 Sphaeridia pumilis | reverse complement strand
ACTTCTTTAGGAGCTGATCGCATGAGCCCATGTTTTGCTACGAATACTGCCGCCTGATGAGAGTATTCAGGGTCGATCCGATCAAGAATAGGGTTTATGAACTGCTGATAGAACTTCTCGTCGCCTGTCCAGGCTCCAATTCCCAAGAAAGCGGCAGATCCACCGGCAGTAATTTTTACCAGTGTTTTAACCTTTCTCTGAAAAGCAACAAAATAGCATTTACCGAATTATAAAACCATCCATCCAGAGTACATTTTGACCAATTCGCAAAACACCGGTAAAACTTACCATTAACAATTGATTTTGACTCAGCATTTTGGTTGCCTTTAATTGTTACAGAAGAACTTTAAAATACTAACATTAATGGCACGCATCTAAATAACTTTCATGAATCCTGACACTGGAGTCCGGCTAGATTTGTATCATGCAACCACGTGATTTTGGATTTACTCTGCGGTCTCGCAGGAAAGGACTAAAAGTAAACAAACAACATTCTCCTTGACATGATAGGGAGAAAGCATTTGGCCAGAGTATAAGCTACCTCATGAGACTGATCGTGTGCCGGTGCGTTCATAGTATGCCATTGATGTGGGAAAGAATTGAAGTAAAAACAAATTCAACACAAAAACTTTGTTTTACAATTTGTTCATTTACCGCAGATCATTTCAAGCTTACTTGAGTGAGATTTTGTATGGTACAATAGAATATAAAGATAACCTAATTAATACTTCGTCAAGTAGCGGAACAAAACATGTAAAAGCCACTAAAATAAGATTCAAGTCTAGAACGGAAATCATACGCAAAAACAACGGCAACGGTAATTATAATTCACAGACCTATGGAGGTTTGACCCCCTCAAAAAGATAAAATCAACAATTCTACATCTTTTACTTTATGTGCTAATCGGAGCTGAAGCCTGGACTGGGGGAGCTACAAAATTTGGAGGAACTTGCTGGGTGCCATCTGTTGCTGAAGTAGCGGGAACTGCCGCTTGTGGTACTTGAGCACTCGAAACTTGTTGCTGCTGCAGCGCTTGCTGTTGTTGTTGCTGCTGCTGTTGCTCAGATATTAACCGCTGGTGGGCATGGTGTCGGGCCCGCATCTCGGCAGCTCGAAGTTGCTCCAAGTGAAACTGTTGGCGTTCCGCAATTAGCTGCTGCCGTTGGTATTCCAGGGCTTCTCGCTCTCTGTCCATGATGGTTTCTAACTCTTCAAAATGTCGCAGCTTTATCTCCAGTTTCTGTAAAAATGAAAAAATGTCATTACAAGTGTTTCGGGACAAACCACCGATATTACGTAGAACTTCAGGGCAACACCGGCAGCACCACCTTTACGATCTAATAGATTTTCAGATTGATCATCAACTTACCTTCATTTGAGTTTCTACCAAGAGTGCTACGAGACTTTTAATTTTCCTTTCTTCTACTGCAGCCAAGTGCTTCGCTTTAACAGCAGCTGCTGCCAAAGCGGCTGATGCTGCAGTTTGCAAAGTTGAATCTTTGAACAGTCTATCTTCGTCAGTTTCCTTATCTTCGTGGTCTCCATTAACAACGCCGTTAGTCAACTCTTCCTTCTTGTTTTCCTTGTTTGCCTCATCCGGCTTAGGGGCAGTTTCGTCAACTTCCATCTTTTCGGCAGCATCGGGTTTGAGTTCTGCTTCAGATGTCTCCTTCTTCTCTTCTTCGGGTTCAGACTTTTCCTCGGTTTTCTTGACGTCCTTTTCATCCGAATCTTTTGCAGGTTCTCCATCAGGCTTTGCGTCTTCTCCAGCCTCTTTTGACTCAACAGTTTCTTCTTCAGGTGCAGTACCAGCTATGCCTGTAAGACCCAATCCAGCATTCGGATCCTTCTCTCCTGTTTCAGCAGCATGCTTGGCCACGTTCTTCAGATGCGAGTCCAACAAAGAAGCGGGAACTTGATCTTTGATTTGAGCGAATTCCTCCATGGCAGCTTTTGCTGCGGCTGCAGCAATTCTCGGATCAACAACGGATGCAAGGAAAGCCACAGTAGACATAACCGGGTTGCCAGTTTTACTGAACGGAATCGGTTGAAAAGCTAACGGTCCCAATGCTCCCCCACCTATAAAATACCCAGTTGAACTTCAAAAGGATTTCGTCACATTTCACGGGATCAAAAACAAATGTACTAACCACTGCTCGGGTCATCCAAATATGGGTCTTCTATGGGCAGCCGTAAGAAGTGTAGGATGCACTCCTCCTGTGTTCGTGATCCAACATGCTCGCAAACTTTGTTCCAATCGTCTTTGTACATTTCTAACGCTTCAAGAAGCAGTAGAGTTTCTTGCTCTGTCCAGTCTCTTGTTGCAGATGCAATATTCTTATTCTTCAGAACGGAGCTTTTTCCTACATATCTATGGAACCATTTGAAGTTATTTATGATGATCTGCTGATCAGAAGATTGCTGAAAGAGAACAAATATAGAAACTTACTGATCAATTTTCAAACCGAATTCGGATCCAATGTCACCCTCTTTTCTCTCATCTTTCTTGTAAGCATCTAGATCCAGTAAAGCTTTGGCAGCTGATGGTTGTGGTATTTTCGGAGGATTAATGGGCTGTAATCCCGATGGAGTATCGGCTAGGACATGGAAATGAGAAGTAGGAGGAGGACCCATTGCACTTGGGCGGCTATCGGCATCCACCTATAAAATGCGCCCAAAAGAGTTAAGAGGATGTAGATCCAAGAAGTTCAGTATGCTCTAGCAGTAGTAGATTACCTGATAGTTGACCAGCCCCCATTGTTCCAGAAAAGCGTGTACCCTCATAATTGCACAAACATCTCCGGCCAGATTCCTTCTGCAGGCGGTGCTTGTCAAGTACTCGTTAGGATTTAGTCGGTAAGTATCGATCATGAAGTTTCTGTAAGCCAGGTAAATTTCCGGAGTCTTTGACTTGTTCTTTCCGTTGAAGAATTCCGGAAGAGCTCTCTTTTCGACAGTGTGGATAGCATTGTAGTCAAACCATGAAGAGTAAGATGGTACCACAATGTGATGAGTTTGTTCTGTAACGTTGTCGTCTGCATCATCTTTTCCACCCTCGTCATGGCCAGTGCCAGTTATATCAGGCATTTTAGATCCTTCGTCCATTTTTTCGGTGCCGGAATTGGCATCCTCATCCAAATCTTGAACAATGCCACCCTTTGGGGGCTGGAGTTCAGGCTCAACCTTTTTGTCCTTGGACGCTTTCGGAAGTTGAACTTCTTGCAAATTAGTATCTGATGGTGGATTCTCCAATGTGCCTGTCAAATCTTCTTCTTCAGTAGCCCTCGAACTTCTGCCTCCAGTTTTGGTGGAAGGCGTTCCTGTAGCAGCTTTTTTAGTTCTTTTGGCATTCTTCGGTGGAGGCGATGGACTCTTCGGACGCTTTCCTTTCTTTTTACCAGGTTTTCCTTTCTCACTGGAGCTAGTTGGTGTAGTGTTCACATCTTGCGGAATGAGCTCGTCACAGTCTTCGACAGAAAGACGCAGTTTGTGAACTTTCTTTTTGCCACTATCATCAACTTCATAGTCTTCTTCATTCATCCATTCATTGTACTGGTCTGACTCGATAAGCCAGTTTGCATTAATTCGCCATTTGTGGTCAGGTGGTAGCTGCAAATGCGGGATGGTATCCGGAGGTTCTTTATCCAGCTCAGACAAGTCCACAGCTGCCCATGTATCCCGGCTATCTGGCAGATAGTACCAATGTACCATGACATATTTTTCCTTGCGAAATACCGGTCTCGCATATTCTTCATCCAGAGGATCTTGTGAAGGGTACAGTACATGAGTGGCAGATTCTTCATCGTCAACGATATCTGCCTTGTGCTTCTTGGCTATTTCATGGTACTTTGCCATATTTGCTTTATCCTTTTCTTGGCATTCAGGTGTGAAGTAGATTTGCGGAAGTTCCCACAACTTTGACTGACACAAAGCGGTTTCAATATGCAAAAACATTTCAACAATCCTGTCTGCTTTCGCTGGAGCCTGCAATAACAAAGTAAATACCGGTTAAATACACAAATGCGTCCTACCAATTTGGTGCTCCTTCACACATTCTACAATCTTACGTTGAAATCCAGTCGTCGTAGGCCATTGTCGCTCTTAAATTTGTAGACGGTTCCTAAAATCTGGCATAGGCCTCCACCAGGCTTGAAATCCAGAAAGAAGCGAGTCTGCAATATATACCACAAAACATAAATACATAGAAGCTGGTTTAAGCAAAATTAACCCTCATGTTCGATGTTATGACATGCTCGTACCGGTATTCTTGTCATTGGGCGTTTGGTTTCATTTTCCCCAAAGTGATCTTCTTGAAACTGCCATAGCTGCACGGTTAGAGATGCTAGCCCTTTTCCGGTAATAGGATCAGTTTGCACATACTGAAAAAGAAACGAATGTCAGTTAGCTTCGCGACAATTAAACGAACACAAGTTGTGCATTTTTTATGTAAATCTACCTGAAAGTTATTACGGCAAATATTAAAAACATCACCTTCAGCTGATCACTAACTTAATGGATTATGTCTTACCTTCTTGAAGTGTTTTGTCAACCAAGCTTTAACGTTGTCAAACAAACTGAGAATTTCCGGAGTATCGTAAAATTTTTGGTTGGGCGCTCCCGAATCTCTAGGTTCTAATGACATTTTGTGTACTTTCGGATTGGCCACGTCGGGCAACACTTTCGATCACTAAACGAATATGTCAAGAATTCTGAATCTGACACTAACTTCGAAAAAAACAAGAAATTTAACCGCAGAATTGTCAAATTCAAATAATAACAGAAAAACACTATTATGTCTCGTTGGTCTTAACAAAGCGAAGTATTTTCACAGTGAGCTTGAATTTATTGATGTGAGTCTCTGACTGACCGGTAATGTTGACAAGTGGAGGCTTTCTAAACTTCAGGTCTATCAAATTGCTGCCAGATGGCAGTGCTAAAAATACACACAGATGATGCGCGGGGAGTTTGAAACCGAATGCCGATTCGAGAGAATTGCTCGTCGTGCTGTGTTTTGGTTTTTGACTGGCGGATTACATGCACACGATATTATAGAGTTAAAATTCTGAAGAAATAATTTTAAATAACTTATAATCAGATTCAAAAAAGTATCTTAGTTTCAAACAAAATGGCTGCAAAAAGGCCGATGGAAATGGAACTGGTTCCGGCCAAGAAAAATCGCATGGATCTGATGGTTTCAGACAAGCAGGTACCGGTTTATATTCATCGGAAATCAAACATACTAAAATTGAATTTTTCATAATTTATAATATTGATTGTTTGTATCTCTAGCCAGGGGAACGTACTCGAACCTCTTCCCTTTTAGCTCCGATTATGCTGTTGGAAGGTCACCAAGGGGAAATCCTTTGCGCAAAATTCAGCCCTAATGGCGAGCTTCTTGCTACCGCCGGAGCTGAACGCCAAGTGTGTAAGTCCTTACAGTATTTTACTCTCGCTGCTTACCTGCAGTTGGGTAAAATGATTCTATTAGAATCATTCTAAATGGCTACTTTGGATTTTTTAGTTGTGTGGAAAACGTACGGGGAATGCGAAAACGCAATTATGCAACCGAATCATGGGGGCACAATCTGTGATCTTCGATTTAGCACTGATGGATCGACACTTTATTCAGCTTCGGTGGACAAAACAGTTGGGGTCTGGGACGTCCCTACTGGCTCCAGGATTAAGCGGCTGAAAGGACATACTAACTTCGTTAATAGTGTTGGAGAAGCCAAGAAAGGGCAACCACTGGTTGTTAGTGGTAGCGATGATTGCTCTGTCAGAGTTTGGGATATTCGACGTAGAGGAGCTGCTGTCAGCCTTAGTGCAGAATACCCAGTTACCGCCGTAACCTTTGGAGAAAACCAAGAACAAGTTGTGACAGGTGGAATCGACAACGAAATTAAAATTTGGGATCTAAGGAAGGCTGGAGTCGTTGTCTCAATGCAAGGACACAAGGACACCATTACATGTTTGGATTTGTCTCCTGATGGATCGTAAGTTGTCGCTATACTCTATTAGAATCTTGTTGTCGTCGATCTCATTGAATATTAATGTTTTTGTTCTGTAAGGTATGTTCTGAGTAATTCCATGGATTCATCCTTGAGGGTGTGGGACGTCAAACCTTTTGCTCCGGAAAATCGTTGCATGAAAATCTTCACAGGCCATTCTCACGGATTTGAGAAGTATCTTCTGAAATGCTCATGGTCCAAGGACGGACAGCGTGTCTGTTCTGGCTCTTCTGACCGATGCGTGTATGTATGGGACACTAACACCCGGAATGTTCAGTACAAACTTCCAGGACATGAAGGAACCGTCGTTTGTGCAGATTTACACCCAGAGGAACCCATACGTAAGTCTAGTCGTGTATGTGACATTTTTCAGATGGATACGGAAAAATACAATACCATGTTTTATTTGCAGTTATGTCAGCAGGCGCAGACAAACAGATCTATCTAGGGGAACTGCAGTGAACGAAAGGATAAGCATATCTTATTTCAATATAATCTTTAGTGAAGTTGCTACTACGTTTGACATTCTCCTTCTACAATAGTATTTAAAGCAGACAGAAATTTTGAATTTAGCTTTTTGTTGTTTACCATATTGTTTAGTTCTTTCTTAAGTAAAGGATAATCATCAAGAACTTTCAGTAGCTCGAAATTTTGAACACACAACTGTATTAGCTCTTGTTTCTTCGACTCATTTATCGCCACGATCTCCAATGCAGTGATATTCATGAGGATCCTGAGTGTTACTTCAAACATATTCGATGAATCCGGTTTGATCCAGGTGCTCTTCACAACCTCCTTCAAGCACTATAAAGGAGATTTATTAGTCACATTCCATGGCTGCAATCCTTCACAACTTTTTCCCTCGAACTACATGATTACATACCTCTAGGATTGCTCTCATTAGATTTGCGTCCGTAGTCGCAGTCAAGTGCAGTAATGCTTCCCGAATCCTTCTACGCCAGTGCAGCGTCGCAAGTTTCATAGACTTGACTAACATTTTTAAATGGTCTACATAAACAGGTTTGCATTCTGGCACAATGCAACATTCCAGAGCAGTCAAGAGCTTTTTCGATAGCACATCATATTGAGTAAACTGCAAGCAAATACGGAAATTCCATTTCATTTTTTTCCAACACAGGAAGGGTTGTGAACAAGACAGATCTTAAGCTCACCTTATGGCTAAATTCATTAGGATCAACTTCTATGATGCTCAGCAAAAACAATATAGGCTCCATGATACGCTGAACGACGACGGGATTTCTATCATATATCAGCGATTGCAACGCATTTAGCAGGACGGATGCCCAATTTTCCCTCAGAAGGTCAGCCTTAGTCTGTCAAACGTGCATGTAAAATTAGTCAAATCAAACGCGTAATTCTATCAAAGTGAAGTTAAGTTTTGATGCATCTAGCAACTTACAGCCTCTTTGATTATGTGGCAAAGACAATCCATCCCCAGCAGTTTGTAGTCATCATTGTAATCATCTAGAAGTACTAGTGCTGGTGGTAGAACCTCGTTCAGGAATTCCGACATCGCCGGGTGCTAAAAACCATTGAATTTCATTACACGAGGTGTACGAATACATTAAAATTAGACGTTGGTGAATTTGACATTGGTACAGTACCCGAATGGAATGTATTAGCCAGACCAGAGATTCCACCGCAGCCGGATGACACTTCCACTCATTTCTGCTAACTTTCACCTTCAGATTCTTTAAGCACCCCATCACGAAACTATTTCTTGGATTGCCACGATGTGAGACATCATTCAAAAAGAATTCATTCAGGTCGCTAGCGTTAAGGATGCGTAATAGCTCTCGAAGGCCTTCATCGGTCAAACTGACCAGATCTGAGCTGCTCCAAGGATGGCATTTGAGACTCCTGTCGGTTCGGTGTTCCCCGAAGAGTAACACCAATGGGATTGCCCCCAGGACTTCCTTGCTTTGAAGCTGGTCCACGGGAATCGACGGCAGACGCTGAAGTAAACTGAGAATTTCTTTCAGCCCTAAAGTAATTTCGTCTATCGGTAAAGCATGATCTGACCAGTTTTGAATCTCCTCTACCGGTATCTTTAGCTTATGCTGAATGAGCGAAGTGGCCTTGATGTTAACTTCGGACAGCAAAGTTTTTGCTGCAGCGGAAGTGTCAGCTGATTGTTCCATTTCGTACTTTTCTAGCACTTTTGATTTGGCATTAGCACTCAATAATTTGGGATAAGTTTGAAGTTAGCTCGCAGATTCTAAAGTTGATTGATTGTCCACATCATAATAAAAATATTTAATACACTTGAAACTTGACACTTGAGACAATTTAAAACACCGGCATTTAGCTGATGAATGAGCAAAACCAAAACAATGATTTGTGCACGAGGAGCGGGAAGCGCGGGAAAAGAATCTGTCTTTCCGAATTACAAAGACATGACATTGATGAGATGCAATTGCATGGGAGATAAATTGTAAACAAATACTGCTCGGTCATATTCCCTGCGTACAGTTTTGTACTTGAAACTCAGACAGTTCTAGAGCGAAATCGAAATTTACCCTGACATACGAGTTAACTTTGACCTTCACAAGTAATTTTCAGTAACGCCAAAACGGCCAAAAGACCAGCCGAAAATTTCAACCCTGGAGTTATAACTTTTTCGTAAGTCTCAAGTCTAGTATATACCCCAAAATTATTTGATAAAGACTCGGAGATCAATCTTCTGAGACTAGATTTGTTCTCAACAAAACTGACCTGCATGACTTGTTATTTTTTCCTTTCACCAGGTGCGAATTTCATAGAGAAATGTAAACCGACTTGAACAGAAATCCCCATCGCCGCTAACTTACTTACTTCCGGTTAACTACATTAGCCATTTTGACTCCAACCCTAATGGACCAATCGCCTAAACATTTGTCAAAGTCGGTACCGCTAGGAATGAATACAGAAGAGACTGAGACCATGGATGATTCACCGACCAGATCTCGTTATAACCTAAGAAGCAGGTCTGTCACTCCTGGTTCGGATAAGCCTCAGGAAGGAACTCCACGAAAGCTGAGTTTGCCTCAAAAGCAAGACAACGCTGACGTCGAAGTCAAGGATGAAGATGAAAACCCAGAAGCTGAGAGAAAGCGTCAGAAAATCATTCAAGATTGGAAAAAGAACAGGAAATCCCGGAGGCAATGGTGGTCGACATTCGTAATTATAGCTGCCATTATTGCTATTTACCGAGCCTACCAGCTTTCCCTCGTCGAGGTTCAGGAGTCTGCTACGGAAACGCTAGAAATGAATGCAACAGCAAGAGATCGATTGGTTCGGAAGGCTCTGACGGACATGAAAAAAGCCTTTGGGAATCAGTCACTGGATACTTGGGTGAACCTGCACAGTGCCATCCTTTCTTCTGTTTCGAGTGACCCTGAGCCAACTCAGCCATCTAGCATTGTAATGATCGTACCTCCAGATGTCAAGTTTTCTTTTGCCAAGTGCATGGCTCATCAACTCGGCGAAAAAGTTCATGAAATTTTCAATACCGTTCTTGGCACCAAACTAACTCCTTACGTAATGACAGTTACGCTTCTGAACTTTACCACTGAATCTACCGTATCAGATAATCACGCCAGGCTAGAAGATTACTTGAAGCATAGTGGAAAAGCTGTGGTCGTTGAAGACATCCACCTGATGAAGCTGGCGGAACATGTTCTGACCTTCCATGCCTTTTGTGACAACACTGAAGCACCTGACAAGAGGGCTGTCTTCATATTCCTTTTGCCTGTACATACGAAACCACATTCGACAGACAAACACACTATTGACAAGTTGGCAACTCAGACTTTAAACGAAGTATGGACCGATGTACTAGGGGCAGATAAAGCACCCGCTTTAGTTGCTAGGGTCGCAGCTTATAACATACTATTGAACGCTGGAGACAAGTGCTCAACTACACACTAGTGATGGTTCTGTACGGAACCATTACATGACTGATTGTACTGTAGGATACTATTTGAAGGATATTGTTATTGTATTTGTTCTGTGCTGCTGAGTACACATACCACTTTCATAATTTATCATTTGTTCTTGATGTTAACGTTTTTACGAGTTTTGCAAATTACTTTAGCTTTAATAAAATTGTTCATCGTTTGTTACATTATTACTGTTGTAGTGAAAAAGTTTCCATGTCTAGACTGAGTCACAATCATAACTTTACATTCACAAAATCTCGAGACGTTATCTCTACTTCCATTCTGTTCTCCTATTGCTGCGCTAATATTTAGACCCTACAAGTAACACATAACACGGCACTCACAATCAAAAAACAATCCTTTAATACTCGTCTTCTTCTGCTGTACTGGTACTTGCCCCTGGGTTTTGATTCTGAGCAGCCATTTGAGCTGCAAACTGCATCATTTGCCATTCCTGTTGCTCAGCTTGCGCCTGTTGTTCTCTGGCCTTCTGGAACAATTCTTGCTGCTGTCTAAGCAACTCTTCTTCAGGAATTCCCAGATGTTCCAGCCTAGTGGACTGGCGTCGTCTTTTAGCAGCAACCTGTTTACAGTCTTCCATTACTTCTTCTGCAGCTTTGCGGTAGTCACCGAAACCCAGCTTGTCCAATGCTACAGGATTAAAAACAAACATACGTTAACTCCAGCAAGGTTCACCTACAAAATTCTACAGAAATTGATCACGAAGTCATAATTCACCTTGAAGGACATGCTCTGGAGAGATGGTCTTCTTGGTCTGCTGGTTGCATATTTCGTTAGCTTCGGACGATATCAGATGTATGAATTCAGTACAACAGTTCAAAATCAGTTCACGAGAATCATTAGCAACTCTGATAGACGGCAGAATTTCCTTGATCATCTTGTTCATCGCTGCACGCGGAATAGTCAGATCCTCTTCACTGTCGGCCATTTTGGGAGTTCTAGAAAAATATGATTCAAAAACATTAAATTTGTAACTTAACTCTCAGAAGGGCTATGTTGCGACTTGACTGACCAAGATTTTATTTCCGACTTCCTTGATGAATTTTCAATCCACTTCGTGACGAACCGTCAATCCAAATCGATGTCGGTTAATAGTGTGAAATCTACAATCGAGAATTCAGTATTCGAAAACTGCCTAACTGTTTTTGATCGAATTCTTTCATTCCATAAAACAAAAGGAATGCCATGTGTTGCTGCTGTTGCTTTTGGTCAGTGTGTTTGTTACAAGAATCAAGACAAATTGTTTACCCAAGCCATTCTTCCTCACCGACGACACAGCGAGAATTGTGGATCGAATAATTTTGTAACGTTGAAACGATTCGACGTAACGTTATGTAATGTTTAAGTGAACTACACATTAAAGGGATGAAGGTTGACAGGCAAAAATTCTTGAGATCGCTGTTTATTCATTAAACTTGCAAAACACCTAGAATTTCTAGAAGCTCAATATTTGAAAGTCCATCAACAGCCTCCTTCTAAAGAGGAAAGTTCTAAAAGCAAGTTGTATATACTATTACGGTACATAGATAGAAAGGTAAAAGGAAGATTGTTAATGTAGATCATGCAACAATAACAAGTAAAAACTAAAAACGCTATTTTCTAGTACATCATACGAGTCCTATGCACTTCAACTGCATCTATATATGAATTCCTAGGAACCAGTAATTTAATCTCAATCCTAGTCGTATACTCAAGGAGTTAGAACCGACTACACACTGACAGGGAGTAGCTCTGTAGAAGGATCATTAACAAATCCCATGAAAAGAATACCAAGACCCAGAATACCTAGAAAAGGTAACCAGGAGAACTATATTTTACACCGCGACTAACTTAGACCCTATGACCTTTAAAAGAAAAATCTGTAAACCCGTACTAAGGAAGTCCAAGATACAACGAAGATCTGAAACCAATGATCGCCTGCAAACGCGTCCTGAAACCTCTAAAGGCTGCAAATCCTAATGGTTCTCGTTCGGGTCCTGGAAATACGACTCAATTAGACTATCAATAAACACTTGTGCATTTACCGTAGAAGCCTGATTCGTAGGTGGCACATTTGCTCTTACATTCTGACTGTTTTCGGCATGAATACCGGAACCGGAACTTCTTCGGTTAACCTGAGATGCGGCATTTCCAGCTATGACGCTAACGTGATGTGACTGCGGGCTCGGTCTTCGTACGACATTCCCTTGGTATTGGTGGTTTTGTCCAACAACTTGATGTATAAAAGCTGCATTTCTTTGCATCGGTTGCTGGTGACGATAAATTTTATTTTGACTGGTCACATATGTTACGTTCGGATTATGTGATCCGACAGGAATCACTGTTACATCAGGAGGTAAATTGATCTGTTGTTGATGTCCAACGGCGGGACTTGGACTCCTAGAGGAAACGAATTGTTGCAAAACTGACTGGTATTGTCCCTGATTGATACTCTGCTGCGGTACAAGATGTATCTGAGCCATTCCTCCTGGTGTAGGGTAAGGACGGACAGGTGATACATTGGAACCATGCATTGAAGCATCCACTAGGTGCGTTCGAGATCGGACACGCTGAGGCTGGTTAATTTGCGTCGGAGCTTGTGTCTGTTTTGCTAGCCCAGTTCTGAGGACGGATTGACTATTTATTCCCGATTGTCTGATCGCATCAAATGGAAGCTGTTCAGCGACTAAAGCATTCCCAGGAGCTGGTGCTCCATGTCCGGGAGCTCCATGGTGAACCAAATGTGCTGGCGCACCCATCTCCGCGCTTGGGCTCGAGGTCATCTGCAGCGAGGGTGCTGAGGTTGAGGGGATCACTTTTACTGCAAAAATAAGATTGAATTGCACGACTACCATTACAGAATCTTGATTCAAAAAAGGTTGAGAACATGAATCACCTGATCCTGCTGCTGATGGATTCCCACTTGCGCTAGGTAAACCGGTTACTCCTTGTTTCTTCTTCTTCCGATTAATATCTGCATCCATTTTCTTAATAATTTTAGCGATTATGGAAAGCATCACTTTATCACCAGTAGAGTTAAATTCTGCTTCTATTGCTCCTGTGTCAAGCTCTCCTCGAAACTGCTTTACGCTGTCCCAACAACGAGCTAACTGCTCGACACTCCATCCTTGATTTGTTTTGGCCAACAGTTTATATATGCTTAAGAGAGATCCTTCCTCGTTATCTTTACATTTCCATTTCAATGTCCTCAAGGCTCGATATCGAAAAAGTTCGAGATGTCTGAAATCCGGATGATTTTTAAATTCTTCCCGGTGTGAATACGTGTCGTACAGAAATAAGATTTCGAGATATCCAGGCATATTCTCGATCGTCATCTTTTCGCAATTCACAGTTGAAACTTCGGCAATTTCGGTAGGTGCTTTTGATCTCATCTGCTCGAACTGAATCACATTGACATCGATAAGGTTCGCGCAGGTTATGACATCGCGTCGCAAACTCGTCATTCCTTTCAAAAGACCTTCTGGATCTGTTTCACTTGTTTCATTCTGGAACTTTTCGAGCTTCAAGTTAAGCATTTTGAGCTGATCTTTTAACACACTGATCAATTTGTCCTTTTTGGATCTGTAGCCTTCCTCGTTATTCGGGGGGAAGCATTCTTGAGGCCCGTAACAGCTAGGTCTAGAGTTGTTGACGGGACTGCATTTTTTGCAGGCCAGATTGCAGCTACTGCAGATGTCAGTTTTCTTCCATATTTCACACTGCACTTCTTTGCAAGCATTTATGGAAGCTTGGGTTTCAGGGACAGCAATGAACCGGTTAGCAACAACTCCCAGTTTTGATGCTAGTACAGTTGGCTGCTCCTCAGAAGGTTTAGGCACGCTTTTGCTGTCCTTCAAAAGTTCGCTTATAGTCAACTCCGAATAGTCGTTATGAGACAAGCTTTGTACAGCTTCAGGATTTGGTTCTGCTTGTAATTCCGAAGGTCCGTTGGTACTGCTATTGGTAATAGCTGTGTCCGCAGTCGTTGATCGTAAAGACTGATCATTGATGACTCCCACATGTTGTGAAATATCCCTTGTCGGTGCTCGTGAGCTTGGATCAGTATCTTCAACACCAGTAATTGCTAAATGCACTTCAGCAGTCACAGTTTCTTCGGAGTTAACGCGTTTGCGTTTCGAAACAGCTTGATGCTGACTCTCTTCTGGAATAATTCTTTTCGACGAGCGGCACGATTTAGAGTACAAGTCAGGTCTAGCCTTCATGAGAGATTTTAGTTTAGCAGCAGCGCTTAACGGTCCATCATCATCGGTTAGAGTAGCTGTATTGGTATTGTCAATGGGTTGGTCTGGAACAGCGGTCATATTTTCTGATTCTGTACAGTTCAAGTTGCTCTCGCCATGGACTGGCGATTTGTTTGCCATAGGTGCTGATATTTTTTCGCTTCCGGATTCAATGCTGCTCAAATTATCAGCAGGAGTAGGTGGAATCTGTTCTTGAGTGATATTTTCAGCTCCTAGAACATTATCTTCTGCACGAATCTCAGCAGCTCCGCTATTTTGGTGTTGAGCCTCTTGTTCGATTTCCTTAGATTCTTTCGACAAAATTTCTCTGATCTCTTCATTTTTGCTGTTGTCATTGGTTGCAGATGGCGTTTGGTCAGTCTTGCCTTCATTGCCGTGGCTTCCTTCCACAACTTTCGACGGACTCGCAACAACTTCCGACGCTTCGTCTATTTCCATGTCTTGATGACTTGCGCCATCATCAGCATGGTTTGCAGTAGTATTTGCATCCGGCTGGATTGTAGTAAGCAATTCAGTGTTCATTTGTTCGGTGCTACCTTCTGTTGGTGACACAACTTTTGCAGCTACCTCAAGACCGATGACTAATTCTTGCTCGTCTGTCTCATGCGGTTGGGAAGACGGAGATCCATTCTCTTGTCTGTTAGATTCCTGGTTTACTGTCTTTGACTGCGATTCCTTTTCGGTTTGCTCAAGCTCTTCTGATTTTTTATCTTCTGAAGGTGTTGAGTCTGCCTCCGCATTCATTTCAACAGGTAACACGTTACATACACTCGCTGCGGTTTGTGCTCCATCTAATGTAACTTCTTCTTCAGAAAAAACTCTCTCGCCAAAGTCCATCGACTCCAGGTCACGACGTATCTGGTCATCACTTATAAGCATTTTCGGAATCCCTAAAGTGAAGCAGTCTTCAGCAATGAGTTCGTTCCAGAAATCTAGCCCACAAAGTTCTGCACGATCAAGATTTTCCTTATTGCTTTCAAGCGTTTTCCGTTGAACTTGATTGTGCTCAGTGCTTCTAGTTTCGATGGAAGGGAGAGTTATAGGACTTTTTTGCGCTGTTTCCTCACCGACATTCACTCTTGAATCTCCATTCGGTGCAGTCAAGATTTCATTCTCAGACGTAAGTCTTTTGGAAGACTGAAAATTTAAATTTTTCGAAGCATGTGACACAGGAGGTTCGATTGCTGAAGTTCGTGAATCCGGAGTCACAATTGCTGATACGGGACCCCGAGGATTCTGAGTTACCAAAGCTCGCCCAACAACAGGAACACGGGGCTCACTGGAACTGCCGACGTGTGTTTTGCCGCTAGGAGAAATACTTCGGGCACTAGGTGCCGCTTCCAAATATACAGATGGATTTAGACTGGGTCGAGTAGAAGTAGTAGGAGTAGCCAAAGTAGCATTGTAAGATGCCCAAAGTTGACCAGTTGGTGGGGTTAGATCGACTGCTTGAACTGCTCCTCTCGGGCGTCTGTCGTAGGCCACGTCGGCTGAGCTTGAATTTTGGGGTCCATCGAAGTAAGGTTTGTTTCGAGATCCAGAACTCAAGGAAATAGTTGCTGCTGGTGCAACTTGAACAGGTTGTTCTACTGATCTACGCCTGGTGAATAAAGCAGATGAACCCTGCGCAGGTGGCTGTTGCGTATTGGTGGAGTCATCTGATGTCAAGCTAGAGACGTCAGAAGCAGCCGAAGGACTGGATTGACTTTGAGACGCTGCAGTTTTACGATGGCGGTTCCGATATTCATCTATGGAGAGTTTTTTTGAAGGTCCGCCGCTTGGATTTGGACCTGCGGATGAATACTTGATTTAGCCATGCTTTTTAGTTAACTTTCACTCGAATTCCCAATTTTATCTTGACTACCTTGGTCAGTCGGCGTGGCTTGTACTGCATCTTTGCCTTGTCCTTCTGCGTTTGGTCGCTGATGACGCTTTGACAATATAATGTTAAGGCCGCTGGTCAACTTTTCACGCTTTTGTTGAACCGGACTGGATGACTGAGCATGCAACCCTTCTAGTGGAGATAAAGCTTCTACACTTCTACTGCCCCTAACTCTCTGATTCCCTTCCATATCAGAACTTTCTGCAATCTCGCGTTTGATTCCTTTTGCTAACTTGGCGTTGAATGACCTAAAAGAAAGAAAGTTTACAGTTACGTACAATTCGGAAAAAGAACTAATATGACGAAGTGCTGTCAAATAACATGCGGCGTACCCTAACGGAGTAACGCGCAGTACTCCTCCAGGTGTCGTTTTCTTCGAAAAGGCACTATTCTTCTCTCTTGGAATTACTACGGTCCGATCACTTGAATCGGAGTTACTTCTCTGGCGAAACGTTGACCTATGAAGAGACCGTATTTAAATTACATTGTCAGTTTCTAAACGTCTTTAAAAGTCTGAGATATTTACGAAGTAGGAAGATTGCTCAATTTAGCCTTTTTCGCTCCGTTATTTGATGAATCCATAATGCCGTCACTCATATTAGTCTCATTAGTTTCTGTCACAAAACCGTCACACAAACGGGGCGTTAGCTGGTCATTATAGTTCTTGTCCGCAGCAACATCAGTCGAAACAGTAGAATTGTTCTTGTCACCGATTCTATGCTGACCTTCGATAGTCCCAGTACTCAATGGAGACGTTATTCCGGTAGTGGCGGGCACATTTTTATTCAAGCTACTACTAGCTGGACTTACTGAATCCCCCAAGATGGCTGAAGTACTGTAAACATTTTGAATGTTCACATATGAATCATAGTTGTACTCGTTCGACTATTCATTATCGGATTAGCGGATAAGTATACCTCTCAACAACTTTTCCAGGTCCCGGTTTTGGCAGCAATGCTTCGGCCTTCTAATAATGATAACGCTCAAAATTAGTGTCCCATAGATAAAGAACATACTGGACATAAGTATAATGAAGGTTAGAACTTGCATGTTTCTTTGAAGCGTTTGAGTTTGAGCTGAAATCCTTTTTGTTGAATTTTATGCTCAGCAAACAAGGGATATTCTGAGTCTGTACTGGCGTCTGCGGGGGTTTCCTGTTGTTAGGGCGAACTCTGAGATGTGGTGGGACAAACGGTGGGATGTAATACTGTGGAGCGTAGGCGTACGGTGGATTCGGGAACCGATTCTGTGCGTATCCAAAATTTTGAAATTGAGACTGAGTGTAGCTGGGTAGGCCGTTCCAGGCAGGATTCCAAGACGGTGGTTGTGGATGCGGAGGTGTAGGTATCAGATTAGATACATGAGGGTTGAACCGAGTTCCGTTCGGTGGATTTAAGTACCAATCAGGATCTCCGGCTGTTGAGTAGTAAGGATCGCCTTGTCCGTCCCTATGAAGAGTACAACGTTCATTAGAAATTTACAACCTCAAGATTCTCAAGTTCTTTTTTAGTTTTCAGACATAGCAAAAACCGAAGTTATTTAGCATGCAATCAGTCGTTTCACACTTTCACACGGATTCTTACATATTTACAACAATCCACAGTGAAGATCTACGAAGGATCAAGCATGGGGTATAATATAGATGGGGTTACTACAAACGAAGTCCAGGAATAGTCGGAGTGTCTGCAATCAAGCGTTTCAAAACAAATGAAGGGAATTCAAGTTAGCATTTGACTTCCCGCTTCAAGCCACTGAATCCCTAGCTACCAAACACTTCAATTACTTCACGCTCACAGTGACTCCAGCACTAGCAAGCAAACATCTAACGAACAAATCTAAAGGCTCAAGAAATAATGGCCGAAATTAGATAAACTAACATTGAACATGTTATGTTTCGTACTTATGACTTACTTTGTTGAAAATTGAAAATATAATATATAATCGTCTGAAGCTTCGAATAAGAGGGAATCAATTTGGATTAACTCACGTAGATCAATAATTTTTCAGATTCTAGAAAAGCTTTAGTCCATTACCGATGCAAGTGTATTATATGTGAGATGTCAGGTCAAAAAATGCACATGATCCATTATCGAAACAATTTGGCTTTAGAAATCCTCCAGGAAAAATTAATCTTTGAGACTTTCCCTTTCACTGTGCGTAACCTTCTGCGATCATTTCGAATTTGATCTTTTTGAACATCTGATGTCGTTCCATTGGAGAGGACAATTTTCTTGCCGACAACACCAAATACCGCTATGAATTCCAGGTGACAGCTCGCATGCTTCTGATCTTTAAAATTTCTCGCTTGTTTTGGTATTTCGATTGTTTTGAGTTTGAAAAGATTTAAAGATTTTTCATTGGATCAAAAGTAAAATTGCAGAGAGTTGTTTAAATGAGCAAGAACAAAGAAAACTTACTTCTCAACTGTCAACCGGTCGCTGCAAGATTGAATTCTAAAACTCAAACAAAACACTGTGCTTCGTAGATCCGCCGAACTTATTAAACAGCGTACCAAACTTCTACTGCCCTATTCTCCCACAGGTGTCGTGGACCGACAACTACACTGCCACTAGTCGATGCACGACGGACTATCAATATGATTGTTGAAAACTGATCAGTTTGAATTTTGGAAACTACAGTAGCAATTTCAACTAGATATGGAGCACCAATGACAAATGTTGCAAGCCTTCGAAAGTTGAAAGGGGTGAGCAAATGCGGGAGACCCAACCTAAAAGAACAGCATGATCTTCAGTCTTTAATCATATGGCCAATGGCTAGTTACAGGTGAGCTGAAGAGACCGCTCACCAGTTTGTTCACTCGTCATGAGATGACTGAAGATTTGATATGCGGCTGATCTCCGCTCCTCACTGTTTTGTAAACAGTAGTCAACAGGTGAGAGGAGTAGGAAATTCCAAAATCACATAATCACTCAAAGTAACTGCAATTGCTGATTCCTGTGTCGTTTTAATGTTTCTTCATCTAGCTTTGTTTCTTGATAGTGTCTTACCGAAATGGAACCGAAGTTGCCGAGATTCTGGAGAAGTACTTGAATAAACCTAGCACTTAGTTAGCACGAAGGAATGACACGTAACAGTTCTTCAAGGGCAAATTATTGAAGGTAAATGTAGGCGAATCTTCAACTTTATGCTTCGGGAATGAACTATATATAACTGTTTTCGAAATTTTTCAGTTGGAGGTGTATTAGTTACAGAGGAATCAATCTTCCCAGCCAAAATGAACATTAATTTCTCAAAATCCGGGAATTTCGGAACTTCAAGCGGAAGTGGGAGTCAGCTGAAGTACAAGTACGTTTACGATTTACCATTCTTGGAACGAAAGGAGCTGTGCAGAATACTAGATGAAAACAACGACTGGGAAACTCTAGGTATGTCTTTTGTACTTGGAAAAGTAGGCATGAAGGAAAAACAAATCTTTCAAGGTTCGAATTTTACAGGTGGCGGTTTCATGGGTTATAGATCGAGTGATTTGAGCGAATTCGGCAAAGGTGTCTATAGAAATGCGTCTCCCACAGACATTCTGCTGACAGCTTGGGGTAGCCAAAATCATACGATACTGGAACTTTTTGTTCTATTGGGCAAAATGAAGCATTTTAGAGGAATGAGACTGTTGGCAAATCATGGTAAGATGAATGGCTCCAAGAAATTGCAGAAGATGCCAATTTTGTTTTCAACACATGTTTTTGCTGTTCCAGTTGATCCGAAGTATCATGTATACATTCGAGACCCTGATGGTAATGTCAATGTAACTATGGAGCTTGTACAGCTTAATGAAGCTGAAAAAAGAGCAGAACCTAAATCTCCAGATGCCAAAAAGGATGACAAGAAAAACGTCGCTCCTGATGGTACATTTTCTCAAAGTGTAACAAACCAAAGGGGTCAACTTTACAACTTATTGCAATATTGAATGTCTCTTAGATACCAAGAAAGTGGCACAAGCAGTTGCCAATGCCTATGGAGCTTTACCGCAAATACCGTATGAGCAGTTAGTCGCAGCCACAAACAACTGGGACAGACGATATGTTTTGGGGAAAGGTGGCTTTGGTACTGTCTTCAAGGGACAATGGAAATCGACGGAAGTAGCGATTAAGCGGATGGAGCAGGTATGCAGTCCCGTCTCTCAATTTTGGGACGTCAAATGTCTTACTGCAATTTTACGTAATGTCGAATTAATTGTGGATGAACTTCCAGCGGCCGAACCGAGAAAACGCTGAAAGCCAGATGAAGCAATCTTTAGGAGAGTTGAAGTTTCTAAACTCCTACCGTCACGACAATGTCTTGCCTTTGTATGGCTTCAGTCTTGAAGGAGATCATCCATGCCTAGTGTACCAATTCATGCCGAATGGATCATTAGAAGACCGACTATTGTGCCGGGTAAGTGAACCTTATACCGTGGGAATACACGATAAACGAAAGTCTTTGTGCAAATTTTGGTATTGTTTTTAGCAACGAACTCCGCCACTTGATTGGATGTTGCGATACCGGATTGCTCGTGGAGTGGCTTGTGGTCTCCAGTTTTTGCATTCAATAACAGAAAAACCGTTGATACATGGTGACATCAAAAGGTGAGTTATAGTCTCAATACTCACGAAAATAGGATTAGTTTCATTAGGACGAAAGATATTTTTGGTTTGATTCTAGTGCGAATATTCTTTTGGACAAAAACTTTGAACCTAAAGTTGGAGACTTTGGTTTGGCTCGAGAAACAGAAATGAATGTTGGTGCCTCGTATGTCAAAGTTTCAAGAGTTCATGGAACAAGGCCATATTTACCCGATGAGTATCTTAGATCCAAGAAGTTATCACCGAAGGTGGATACTTTCAGTTTTGGAATTGTTTTGTTCGAGATCGCCACCGGACAGCGTGCGTATGAAGATGCTAGGCCGAAAAAATTCTTGGTATAGCTTTTAATACCTAATTTGGATACATGTTCTCGTCTGAATAGCCAGGTGGTTAATTTTTTAAGTTCATTTTATAGAAAGACATGATTGAAGATACCGAGCAGGTGGAACTATTGCGTGATCCAAGAGGAGGTCAAGATTTTGCTGATGTATTCCACAGGCTTGTCTCCATTGGAAAACATTGCACTCGGAGGTTACCCAGAGAAAGGCCCGCAATGGTTGATGTGCTCAAAACGCTCGATACAAGTCATTTGAGTAATGTCTGTAAGTGCAACATGACTACACAAGTTCTTATCTGTTGAAAAATTTTGAATTTGCTTTTTGTTGAAAACATTCGTTGTTGCCATTCATAGTTCGCTCAACCATGAGTACACACGTCACCGGAATACAGAGATTGTTCAATCCTTCAACAAATCCTTCTTTGATGCCTACGATGACAAACTCAATTCCGAGACTGGTATGAATGAAGAGAAGATACTGTCAAGCCAAATAGAAAATTAGAGTATTAATTTCTGGCATCTGATTTCAGAGTCCTGAAATTCCAAGGCCATCTGATATGCGTGTTGGTAGCCCTGTAGCTCCATCGCATCATATCCCTCTATCTCAACACCAATTCTTCCCGTCACATGGTCATCACCCACTGGTAAACTATCCTGTTGCTATCGGACCATCCCGCCAACATCAAATTGATCCGGAACTTCCAGGCTCGAGCCCTCGCCGGAGT
Organism: Sphaeridia pumilis; assembly: GCA_034698345.1. NCBI lineage: Eukaryota > Metazoa > Arthropoda > Collembola > Symphypleona > Sminthurididae > Sphaeridia > Sphaeridia pumilis. The sequence goes on along the minus strand of JAQGBJ010000878.1, from coordinate 8,435 downwards.
CCTTCTGTTCCGTCCCCTACACCGCCAAATATGACTACTCCACTAACTATAAGTGATAACAATCAACAAGCAGGAAATCAAATCAACATTCTGATGACACCTCCTGAAAAAGACGCTGTCAGCAACCCCGTGATACCACAATTCGTTGGATTTTTACCGCCGCAAAAGTTGCAGCCACTCCAGCCTCAGCCGAGATTTCCTGTTCCTGCTGTGATAACTGACGATGATCATTTGCCGCTGGTGCTTCCTACGGATAAAAGCGGTGCAAATGAAGGTACTGAGTGTGATCAAGAGAAATGTAATGACTTTGGGTGTAGCCAGGGACCTGCCACAGTGATTCCATTAATTACAGAGCTTGGTATCAAAGATACTGATGAAGATTGCAATGACGATGAAAGCTAAGCTGTAATCTCCGTTGTACGCTTATTCAAAATTCTGACTGAAGTGCAATTTTCTTTTAGTCACAAATAAAAGTGCTGATGTTCTAAGAACGTTTAATTCTTCTATATACGACATCAGCTGTACAAACGACTAGTTCGTAATCGGCAATATATATACTCGTTATAAACTAATGAACTGAACTAAGGGTAAATAACGAGCAGCTCTAAAAATTGAACCACGACGGAGCATCAGGCTTTGTAATCTTCTTCTTGGCTGAATCTGCATACATGGCTTTTAAAGATTCTTTCGTTTTCACCATTTCAGATTCGTCTTCTTCCTTCTTTTTGTCTGGGTAGAGGTTGGGGAATTCGAAAGTTTGATCTTTTGGCTGGAAAAAAATAGATTCATTCATCAGTTTTTCCAAGATATTGCATAATGTAAAATTATCAAGGACTCTGGACTTACCAAGAAAACATAAGCAATTTTGAAATCATCCTCCTTATTCACCTTTCCAAGTCCGTCTTTATAGAATCGACCTGCAAGAATACATGTGGTCAGAGGGCAGTTGAAGTTTGGTCAACAAATTAACGATTCAGAGTCTATCGTTACGTACCCTGTGCTAAATGTGTCTGGACATGGGCTGCCTCAACATTATAAATACTTTTCAGATAATTCCGGACGTCATATTTGCTCATTTCTTTGGACACAATGAACCTCACGCAATTAGGTGGTGAATTCTTGATTGGTTTAATCATCTTCATGAAAAAGTTGGGCAAGAAAATCCGAAGCTGGGGATTCCCCTTTTGATACAGCGGATATCTGTAGAAATCAAAACATTACAAATTATTATCATGCTATCGTTCAAAATATTACACGGAGATCTAAAAATAAATATTAACTTGCAACTTACAGCCTTGTGGACATTGTTGTTGTTGTGAACTGACCAACAGTAACCGTCTTTGATATTCAATCTTTAAATCTAAGCTCAAGCCGATATTTGATATTTTTTGGTTTAACTTTACCGAGGTTTCGAGTTTCGGCACAATCAAAACAAAACCTTTTCCACATGTGCTTCAGAGTCGAGCAAATTTTACACCCAGGGAATGAAGTGTCGCTAAGGGAATTTCCGCTGTTGAATGTTGTGTTGTGTCGTTGTGTGATGTGAGTCATTTTAATGTTAAATTCCTGTCACAGATTAGTTCACAGTTTCATATCAACTATGTGTGTTCGGTCAATGTTTATCATTTTTAGAACCACTGACAATTAGAGTTTGGTCACGTAACAAATCAAGTTGAACGGTTTTGCCTGACAACAAACTTGTCTGCCCGTTAAAAGTGAGTTTTCTCTGAGCTTATTATCACAAGCAACATCTTTCAAGTTTTTGCAAAGGACGTCAGTACGTCATGTATCAAATGAATTCAGAGCTTCGTTCTATAACTTCGATATGTGTAGTCGAGGACCTGTCGAAGTGCCCAATGGGATACACACCGGTATGTCAACTTAACTTCGTTTGGTCATAAAATTCCTCATTCAAACTCATTAAGACCAATAGTCAGTCTAGTAAGCTGATTCTCATTCCGAGCGATTTGACTTATATACAGATCAGCAAGACTGCAGATTCGGATAAAATCGATGCCGATTTATGGAAGGACGGCTGGTTGACAAGAAAAGTCCTACGTTACATCTGCTTCAGCAAAAGCCAAGGGCGACCTGAGCATGTGATAAGTGCAATTCAGGTTTTGCACGAAAGAGACCTTCCACCGGAAGGGTTTTCATTGTTGACAACAACCGTTGATACTAACCAGAAGGCTTTTCAAAAGAAGCAGCTGTGCTACAAGCAAGCTCATTACAGAACTAACGTGGAATCAATAGTAGATATGATCATCTTGAGCAAGCCGAAGCCTCCTGATGATTATGAAAACATTGGGTGAGTTCAAGAGTAAATTCGAGCTCTTGAATAGAATCTCTGGTACTAATGTTGCTTGTTTTGAAATCTAGAGAAATCAACGGATTCTACATATGTGTCAAGAAGATCTCGGCGATCACGCGACTGTCAGGTTCGCCAAGTCCATACGGGTGAGTTACCACGAGCAGTTTCTGATGCTGTAATTTGAATGGTTGAGCATTGAGCTGTAGAGTAATTGAAGTGAATTGTTTTGCAGGCTACCGGCTACACCAGGTATGTATCCTCGTCTCAATGATAATGCACAGGATATGAACAATCCCAGTAAGTATTGGTTTATGATCGGGCTAAAACCTGCACGTCACTGATTTCAGTGTATCTGAAAGTGAAATGTTTGTTCTTTTTAGCCTCCAACGGAAACCCAAGTTACCCGTACTCATCGTCAAATTTTATGGACGGGAACAAAGGAGGGCCCGTTTATGCACCTACACAGTCGCCTTACAACAGTGGAACTCTGAACGCGTTGAGTGGCATCGATGGGGTGCCTTTTATTCTGCACGAAGCATTGGCACCAATGGGAAAAAGCGTAAGTCCTACATTAGACTCTCGTATTTAATTGGTATTATACGGGCTGACCGGAGTTTACGTTTCAGATGTCCTCACGTTCTCTAAGCTCTGGCCTGGCTTTCAACCTTAAAACGGAGGATCAACTGAACAGGGAGGTAAATCGATTTTGGATTATTATTGCGTATATAACCAATGAGGTTTTGAGATTTTAACCAGTTTGTTTCTTCGTTGTCGTAGTACTCGTATGACTTCCGGACGGAACGTGAAGTGTTATCAGAGTCCTAAAGGAGTAGGAATTCTTCACCGTCTTCACTCAAGCCATCGCTTCATCAGAGCAACGACAATCATACCATGAATTTCAACTGTCGTTTATCATAAAGAGCTCTAAATGCAAGTTACTAATAGTCTTTCAGGTTAGTTTCAGTTTTATCACTAGTTGAAATTTTCGACCTTACATGTTACTTCGAGGACCGTCTTCGATCTATGTGAAGTGTGTGGATAATTAATCAGAACAATCTACATTTGTTATTATTTAATAGTGTTGCTCATAGACTCATAGAATCGTGCACGCATCAGACATGAGCTACATTGATTTTCGAGCGTAATTGAGATTGCGGTCTCATTGATATTGAAAATTGTTACAAAACTTTGCCAACTTTTATCTATTGTAGGGTTAGCCAGAAGCCAGGTAATTATAACTAGGAAATGTTTGTTGGTGTCAGTAAATGCCGCCAGTAAACGCAGTTTTAGACTGCGTACGTCAGTGCGAGGGAGCCGCTGAAAAGTTTGTACATATTTAGTTGCCTTTAACTTCCTTTAGTAAACTTATTGTCTTTTCAGCACTTTGATCATTGTTCAACTTACTTCGGATGGTACTGCGGAGGAAGTGGTGTTGGAAACCTTTCATCCTCTAACTGATCGAAAATATCCCGATCATCAGCTTGAGCGACAAATACTACATTTTCGCCACCCCTCATAACTTCTTGCTCCCAATCTTTATCGTCCTCCTGGGCTCTGTTGCACCTGAAGACAGTAATTGATATTTGACCATGAAAAATTAATACTCGACAGGTTTAGTCTTCAGCAACCCAAGCACAAATCAAACTAGTAATGGTTAGCTTGTAAATTCAACAAAGGTCAATCAAACAAAAGTTTATATTCTCACGCAGAATCAAAAAAATTACCACTTGAAATCAAAAATGGACATCAGGAACCGATAAGCGGCTTCGAAACATAACGCATCTTCATCGCTAAATTTTGTCAGATTTCATGATCAATAATTGTATTCTTTAAAATCAATTAAAACCAAGCTTTTTCTAAAACCAAATGTGCACTTACATGGGAGCATCATCGTCCCGATCTGCCCACAACAATGCAATCAACAAGAATCCGACCAATCCGCCAATACTGCCCGGAATTACGCAAGCCAGAAGTGCTGCCCAGCCATAGCCCCTTTCGGGAATCTGCTGCTTGAACACGAACACATCCGAAGTGGGGCCTTCAGATTTGGCTCCTCCAGCAGTAACTCCAGGTTTAGTGTCATCCTTCATTTCCGAGTTGTCATCTTCTTCGTAGACAGAGTGGCCGCCATGTTCATGGTGTCCGTGCTCAGGAGCCGGAGTCACTTCCGACTGAATTACTTGATCTTCATAGTCTTCTTCCCAAGCCTCAACAGTTCTCAAACGGAAGAAGCACCAGTCAATCTGGAAGCTGTGTTTTCGAAAATGCCGTTCCACTGAAGTACGCTTCATGTCTCTTGGGCACGGTCGCATCTTCCACAATTTTGATACTTCAAGAGACAATTTCTTGACGCTGTCGCTAAAGTCCTGATCCGAAGACAAGTGTATGATGACGCTAAAAAAGATTTGAAAGTTTTAGAAAACAGTATGAAATCCTCAAATATTCTTGTACTTTCTGGTACCCTTCAGCGTCATCCGGCCGAACTGGTCTTCGATTCTCTCCTTCATCAACTGCAGATCCCATGAATGACGGTACCACGTGTCCACCATCTCTCAGCGTCCAACCGAGTTCGTCCTTGAAAACCTTGAGCAACCTGTTCATCCTGCGCTGGTCACACATGTCTCGAACGTTCAAGTTATCAATCTTCATTTCAACCACAAATTCCAGTGGGTCCTTGCGGTTCACTTCCATGGACACTACCAAGCGCCGGACGTCATAGTCGTCTTGCTTCCAGCCCATCACGTCCAGGTTGAGGCCTCCAGTCTGCTTTGGTGGAACACCGTAAACAAATCCTAATGAGGACGACATTGAGTAAGTGTATCGGAGCCATCCTGGTAAATCTGGGGCTTGAGATATGCGTGGGTTGTACTTGATTTGGCCGACGAAATCTGAAATTACATGGGAATTATCAGGAAACATTGCATTGATATTGCTTGATATTTGGCACTTGACTGACCTGGTTTGACTGTCCAATTGAAATGGCTTGGTCGAATAGGAATAATACACAGTTCAGAGGCGTTAACGATTACTTTCTCCTCGTAGGTTACAGTAGCTTTTGGGGAAACTGAGGCCGAGACAAGTTGACAGCCTAAGCAGGCAACTAAAATGAAAACTAATCCCATCTTGGCAATCTTAACTTCAAAGGAAATCTCGGTTATTAGGCAACATATGATGAATACATGTGAAGAATCCACTGTTTTGTATCTACCCGATTGAACACTCCCGGTGTTTACGAAAACAACTCCCGAACTTTCTCCGAAAGCGCGCGAGAGAACCCCTCCTCTGTCGCTCGTACTAAACGTTTGCATAGCAGCACAAGTTGAAACTCTCATAAGAAAATGTGTGAACTTTCCCTTATGCTTTCTTTGAAATTGTACAATACTCTTCATTCTTCGCGTGCTGCATATATGTGAGAATTGGTAGATCAAGTCTCAAAGCGATGATAATTTCATTCAACGCTGCTCTAAGTTTTGATGTTTACATGAAACCAAACTAACTTTAAACCTCAAAATTTAATTCAGTCTTTCATTTGTAACATGACCACCAACCCCATTTACTTTACAGCGTAACCCATAATATGGGGTGACATCATTTTCAGAGCTTTTGACTCTTCACATTTGATGTGAAATCGTTTGGCATGAATACTTGAGAATCCTGCTTGAGCAATCAAGTTGTCAGTATCTCGGTCCAAGTGGCATCCGTTGAACATCCACGGCCACAAGTTGAGCTTCGTCAGCCACTTTTGCCATTTCCATAGCTTCTTCTCAAAACTTTCTCCAATGTGTTCCAGAAAGTAGAATCTTCCACCCTGAAAGCATAATGAGTTGTACAGTTAATATATATATATACTTTCATTTCGATCAGTACCTGCCATTTGATCACACTAATCACACATCATACCTGGACTAGAACACGACGAACTTCATTGAGAGTCGCTCGTACATCGTTGACACTGCATAGGACTAGAGTAGCAACGACTACGTCGACACTATTGTCAGGAACTCCAGCCATTCGTTCGGAGCCGGTGACTAGGAAATCTTCTATGCATATGTCTGGAAACTGCCCAAAACTGAAATTAGTGACATTGTGGCACCGTATTATGGACATTGACAATTGCTTGACATGAAACTCACCAAATGTCTATTTTCAGTGAAATAGTCCAAAAAATGCGGAGAAGGGTCAATCAGAATGACACGGGACTGCTGGGGGTAGAACTTTAAGTTTTTGCCTGTAGTTGGAACCATGTTCACAAATGCATTCAATGAATCAAATGTTTGATCAATTTGATTTACTGGAAATATAGTTGAAGAAATAGAAAACCTGAAATCTCACCTGATCCCGCACCGATTTCAAGAATCCTCAATACACCTTTATTCCGTAAAAGCGGCACTTTTGACTCTAGTCGGTCCAAATCATGAAGTAGTTTACGCCGGACATCTTTAATTTTGAGTTCATACAGTGAGTTCAAGCTTGTCAATGTTCCGCCGAAAAACCTTGAGAAACGCAAACCCGGTAAATATCAATATCCTTTTGAATGTTATTAAAAAACTTGCAACTTACTTGTCACGAACCCACTTGGACAACTGAGCAAAGTAAATGGTTGCGATGATCACAGCAGCTGAAATTGGTACAATGAATTTGATGACAGAATCTCGCATATCCACATCAGTAGGAGCCATGTTGACGTTGACAAGTTTGTTTTGGTGTTGCTCTCGGATTAAAATTTCCAAAACTGACTATTACAATACAAGATACACTCTTACACTACACTTGTTCAGAGTCAGTTACGACTTTGAAGTTCAGGGAATTAATCTACCTACATTTTTTCGGAAAATTGATGACCAGATTCGAATCATTTTCTAATAACAAATCATCTGAAGTGTTCTCATGCAACAATCTCACAGAATGTAAACACAACCGACACAGCTGTCAAAGCCCGGTGTGTTTGTATGCAAACAAGCAGAGAGTTCCAGTGCCAAGTAAGCCGACAGCCGATTTTCTTGAGCATGAATAACCTGAAACCGGTTCGAACTCCTTTCACTCCGGCTTTGCTTTCTCCTGTGTTTTAATTACGTTATAGCAAATTTTTACCGCTGCTTCTCAAGTTTGCAAGCCTTATAATTTAAACGAATAAAAAATGGCGTTTGATGTGTTAATGATGAATGTTCCCCTCAACTCAAAAATGAAATCAACAATTTAGGATTCACAAATTTAATTTCCGAATTGTAGCCCTCTTTCAGAGTTCAGAATATGTGTATAGGAAAAATGGCTAATTGAGTTGATGAATTTACGCACTAGCTTTGGAATGGATGTTCATTTCGATTATGACTTGTACACGTCGCGGCCTCAGTTTTTTCGATAGCGGGCGACAAAGTTATTCAAACTTGGCCCTCGTCGACTCCTGCGTTTGTTTCCCTCTGCAAGTGACTTTTAAGCCAATTGACAAATCGAATTTCTATTTTTAAAACTCCGGCTCCTCAGAATATTTCTACCCAATTTGGAATGAACAATCTGCTTGTTTGTTTGGATGCCTTTCTCTTCCTTTCCTTATTGAATTCTCAAACATTCTTACAGACCAGCAGATAACCGATGTGAAAGCGGATGTCGTCAGTAAAGTCATCAGGCAATTTTGTAACCATTGTGGCGAAAAGTCGACCCTTCGAATGCAAGCTTCGATTCATCTTTGTTGTTTTTGGTTCGACCTCACACCTGAGATACCTTACGGAAGACTTGGCGGGGAAAGTAATTTGTGAGTATTTTGCTTTCACTCACTTTCATGTATGTCATTTTGCACCAATCGGACAACATTTTCACAGCAGCTAAACGCAATGACAAAACCTTTGAAGCGATATTTGGTCAACTCGCCGTAAGCTCATCGTCAATAGAACTCGATCAAGTACACACGAGTCCACTAAATTTTGGTCAGTTACCCGGACAGAGGGCAGACATGTGGGAAATTGGCTTTGAGTGCATCCTGAAAAATTCAGATCCAAGACGAAACTGAAAGAAAGTGGAACTGATGGATGCATTAGCTTCCAGATGTCAACCTCCTGATTCATTCATCTTTGTACAGTCTGCGGGGGCAACCCGGGTTCGGGTTCCGGTCCCACATCCCGTCATCACA
>JAQGBJ010000877.1:0-30186 GCA_034698345.1 Sphaeridia pumilis | reverse complement strand
CGCCCAATCACCTCAGGTTTCGCAACTCTATATTTTGTGACGACTCATGTACCGTATATAGTAATGAATAAAGCTGTATCTATCTATCTGCTGTTGTATTTATTCGCTAGGTGGTTACCAAGTCGCGAGGTTTTGGCAAGCAAGATGCTTGCTAATTATTTTTATGCTTAGTATTACCCCCTTGACATACTACTAGGACGGAAGAGGTATGGTCTTGTCATCCGAGATGAATATACGAAATTCATTTTCTTCTATACAATCTTTAAAAAGAGTGAGGCAGCAGAATTAATTTTAAAATGTATCGATTAATTGAAAGTTCACTATGATATAAACGTTAAAGGTTTCATGGGAGATAGAGGTGGAGAATTCGATAGTGTCAATTTTCTAAAAGAGCTGGATAAGAGGCACATTAAACGACACAGATCTGCCTCCTACAACCCAAGATCAAATGGATACATAGAGCAAACTGTAGGCAGAATTAAGAGTTTTGGTGATACCATGCTGGGGGCGGCAACTAACCTAAATCAATCTCTATGGGGAGAAAGTTATCGTTGTGCAGCCTATATCCTGAACAGATTATGTGGTAAAAATCAAAATAAAACTCCTTATGAGCTCCTCACAGGGAAGAAGCCCAATGTGAAACATCTTCGCATTTATGGTTGTCCTGCTTACGTATTAATACCAAAATCTCAGCGACTTCCTCATGGCCCAAAAGCGAAGATCATGTATTTATGTGGTTATAATGATTTTACAACCAAAACTTATCGTTTATATGATCCTGAGTTGCGAAAAATAAGAGAGGAACGTAACATTACTTTTATTGAACAACCAGAGGAATTTGTAACACTTGACAAAATGCTTTCACTCCCCAGTAATACCGTTATTGATTGGGGTGAGCGTGACGAAGATACGAATGATGAAAGTGAGCATGATGAGGAGAAAAGTTTTGAAAGCACAAAAACTGAAGGTGGTGAAGACAGCGATAAAGAAAATACTGCACCTGAAACAGAAAATAGTTCCGATTCCGATCACGATACTATCCCAGATTCGGATGATGGGGAAAGTGAGCCGGATCTGAATAAAACTGTAGTGCACAGTAAATTCAATTTTGAGAAAAATATTAAAGTTGAGGACGAGTATGTGGATCCAAAGCTTGAAACACAAGATGAAGAGAGTCTCAAGGTTGAAGACTCAGAAACATCTACTTCTTTCAAAGAAGAACCTGATACAGTTGATGAAACCAAAAGCGCTTCTTCTTCATACAAGTTTGGTATCATTTCAAAAGCTTTGAGTAAAACCAAAGAATTTGCAGAAAGTTTAACTCAAAAGCATTCAGGAAGGGGCTTACAGGATTTGATGGATCAGATGGATGGGACTACAAAAGTCCGAAAGGTAGATTTTGATGTTTCCGGAGATGACATGGGTAATAAATCAGATATGAATGTATCTGCATCTTCCTCACGAAGCGATATTTCAAAGGCTGATAGAAACATAACACAGCAACCCACAATTGCATCTAGAACCCGAAGTGGCGCTAGAGCCGCCAATGAATCCAACAGTAGTATTGTAGATAATTCTGCAAAGTCTCCCAAGAAGAAAGTCAAACGGCAGGTCAATCTTGTAGAATTACCACCAGAGCCTATATCTTTCAAGGACGCCATGAAATCTGATGAGTCAGAATCGTGGAAAGCAGCTATGCTCGATGAGATAAACTCCTTGAAATCCCTGAACGTTTTCAAATTAGTTAAGAAGTCATTGAAACAGAAAGTTTTTTCTGGCAGATGGGTTTTCAAACGCAAATTTCCTAAGCTAGACGATAACAACGTTGTACAATATAAATGCCGTTTTGTACTTCGTGGTTACACACAAAAAGCCTGCGTGGACTACGATGAAGTTTATGCACCTGTGGTCACGCCTGAGGCAACACGTCTATTACTCGCGCTCGCCGCGAGATTCAAATGGTATGTCTCACAGTTGGACATCAAGACAGCTTTTCTGTATGGGGATATTGATCGTGAGATTTATGTGTCACAACCGGAAGGTTTCGTTGATAAATCCAATGAATATTGCTGGCTCTTAAATCATTCCTTATATGGCCTTAAGCAAAGCACTAAGTTATTTCATGAAAATCTGAGAGAAACATTCAACAAAGTAGACATGCATCCTATCCATAGTGATGCATGTGTGTTCATTAAAACGAATGGGATACCTGTATATGCCATTGTTTATGTTGATGACATACTTTTGATCAGCCCAAAGAAAACTGAAGCTCAAAAGATAGAATCTCATCTACAAAATACCTATACGATGAAATTACAACCTTTAGGAACGTTCCTAGGAATACAAATAGAAGAGACGGAAAAAGGACTGTTCTTACATCAAAGTAAATACTGTGAAGATGTATTAAACAGTAGAAAAATCGTAAATCCCAAAATTGTGTCCACACCTATGGAAAAGAATCCAGTTTACCTCAAACCCGGATATACTGTAGAACCCATAGCAGAGCGAGGTGAAAATTCTGAGACTGCCTCAGATGAGAATGCATGTGGAAGAAAACATAATACTAACTTTCCCTACAGAGAAACCATGGGACAGTTACAATATTTGAGACAAACAAGGCCGGACATATCTTTTTGTAATTCAATTTTTGCTCGTAATTTAGAAACCCCGTCTAATGACCATGTCGTTGGTGTTAACCGTGTCCTGCGCTACTTATATAGCACTAGAAATTTGGGTATACACTGTATACGTAGTGAAATACCTGATACCTCTAGTAAGTTCGAAATTACTGGTTATGTTGACGCATCATTCGCAAATGATGCAAATTTAAAATCCACTCAAGGATACATTTTCAAACTTAACGATGCACCGATTATTTGGAAAGCAAAGCGCATTGAAGATTATGCAACGAGTTCAACACACCCTGAGTATATTGGTTTGTATCACTGCTGTACAGAAGCCATGTGGATAAAAACGTTTCTGCAAGAACTGGGTTTACCACATAAAGACCCAATTACCATTTATGTTGATAACCGCAGTTGCATAGACATAGCACATGGTTCTTCGGGCCATAAACGTTCTAAACACTATCCTGTAAAACTTGGTATATCAAAAGGTGACGTAAAATTGTTACACATTTCGACAAAAGAAAATATTGCGGATATTTTTACAAAACCACTTGAAAAAGGTGATTTTGAAAAATTTAGAGCACTGGCTGGCATGTCTGAACAAGACTTGTCAATTCCCAAAATTTCTTCTGAAAGAGAAAATCCTCGTTTCATTCCAGATCCTCAACTAAACAAAATTTAAAAGATGAAACAACGAGAACCTAACATTCCACATTCAGATTCAAAGACACGTAAAGAATATAAAATACTCAAATCCACGAAAAACAAAGGTTTTAAAAATTACGCTTTATACATCGTGTTCATGATGTGTATGGTTTTCCCTTTTACCTCTTGTTTACATACGATATCATCGGCCGTCGTCTGGAAACCTTCCACCTTTATACCACAACAAGGTGTGTACGACGTCATGATTCAATCAAAAATTTATAACCTATGCAATATTTGGAACTCAACGATTTCCACATGGGGAAATCTACAACCCAATGCTTCCTTATATTGTGAAACTTTATATAAACATAATTGCCTCGATCCTTTAGAGAAATTATGCCCTCCTAATTCTTCTTTTCGCCCAAAGAAATCAATTCCACCAGATGACATTACTTCCGTCGTGGAAGAATTTGAGCGTGTCTCCAATACAAACATAACAACGAAAGGATACTTTTCTTCTCCCGCTTATGGTCGACGGAGAAAGCGATCGATTTTCACAATTGTCGCTTTCGTATTAATATCCCTTGTTACATCAGGTGGCATTGGTTTCTCCCTAGGACAAAGAAATGTTGCTGATAGATTAGATAAATTAAATACTAAATTTCAAAATATGCATGATAAACTGAATTCAGTAACACAAAAGCAAACTTTCCAAGACACCTTCAAAGTGAAAGTAATTAGTACTAATTTCTTGATTAACAATCACACATATTTCGGTCAAAACATGATAATCTCCAATGACAACACACATTTTAAGAATTTTATTCATCAATTTACTTGGCAAACAAATGCGGAAGTCCCATTTACCTTGAAAATTGATGACAAAATGCTGCGGCTTCTAAAGGCAACTCCGAACCGGGAGGGAAACTTTGAAAATGGCGATTGGGATACCTTAACCCTTGACTCCACCCCACATCCGCACTCTTCATCCCATACCACATTATACGTAATGATAAGTTTATCTCTAATTGCGTCATTTCTCGTATTGTTGCAGGTGATTGCTAATCACATTCCACACTTGAACGGCCTCATCAACAATGACCAACAGCCTGACAATGTTGCTGATATCATTCCTGCTGATATCATGGATCAAGCTGCTCAACCTGGCCGAAATTTGGCTGTCGTTCGCCAACTACGCTGTGACGAAGAAATGCAACAAGCAGAGCGAATTAATGATGATTAGATCAATTAGACAAACCCCCATTTGATACTGTTTATCCACTAACATTAATTAACAATAAGTTCCTAGTGTATAAACAAAATCATAACTGTTGTGAACAACACGATTATGGACGCTGATAACGGGTGCCGTAAAAATTTAGAACAATTGAATTCCTTTCCTCCTAATATTGCTACAACTACAGTTATGTTGACAGATATATGAGTAATTTATAATTAACAGAATGTAATACATAATGTCGTAAATTATTGATGTCTGTCAATAAGAACATGATTGTAATCACATCGTGTATTTCATACATATGAATGTATGAATCATGATTAATGAGCTAAGAAATACTTATAATCTCAAAGACTGTAATACATAATATCGTGAATTATTGATGTCTATCGATGAGAGCATGATTGTAATCACATCGTGTATTTCATACATATGAATGTATGAATCATGATCAGTAAGTTTATTAAGCTTCTTTCAATATCTTGAAAACTGTACCAATGATTATAGTGAGTTGTTAAGATTTTATGATGTTCAAAGTTATATGATAACGTCATGCACGTGGATGTATTGACCATGATTTGTGTTCTTGAAAGATGTTAACTCGAAACACATCTTTGTTCTAAAACAAATTTATACTTTAAAATGATTCAACACTATATATAGTTTAAATCAGGAGGGAATCCTATTTTAGACTATATATTAATTCTTGTCCTATTCTCCTACCCGTAACAGGAGCGATACTATTTTAGTGCCAATTGTTTAGGCAGGTTCCTATTTCTAGAACCATATAAAAGGCATATGAAATGCCCGGCTAGAACAGTCGCGTTCCAGCAGTAGCGAAGGCAAGCAACTCCGTTCCTTGCCTACAATAAAAGTCCATATTAATATATATACTGTGTGTATTTATTTCTATAGTTGAAAGATTATATAAGTATTAAACTTTCATGGTAGCAGACTGCGTGTAATTCTGATTGACAATATCAGAATGACTCTGTGAAAACTGTGACTTGGGATCGGCCGTTACCATTTCACAGATTTTTTCACAGATTGCTCCAAAAATCCACTGCGCATTGTGCGAATCCCTGCAGAAGAATCTTACAGATTAGCCCACCCGGTTGTGAAACCGAAGACAGTACTGAAAAACCGGTAAGCCAGCATAAAAGACTTTTGTATTACAAATTCGTCTTTTTCATTCATTTTTGCTGAAGGCGACAAGACTCTTGCATGTTCTTGTCGTATATGGGTGAACAAAAGTATATATATATACAAAAGAGTCAAATACACATTCGTGAACGACGTGTGAATTGCTGTAAGTACTGACCACACCCACGCGTTCACACCTTGTCCAGGATTGCTCAAACCCTGGAACCACACCTGGAGGCTATTATAAACTGCATGGGTTGGGTGCATTTGGCAATATTTACAATTGTCATCTCACCATTTGAGGTGATTTCATCATGGGCGAGCGCCTTGATGTATCCAGTGTACCAAAGTTAACTGGCACTAATTTCCGACGGTGGTCAGATCGCCTGCAGGCCACCTTGGAAGCCTACGACTTGTGGAAAGTTTTTGAAACGGAAACTCCCATTTACCCTGAGGGGACCTCCGAACAAAAAAAAATTCCCATCAATGAAGCATGGAGAAAAGCTCAACTGAAAGCAAACATAGCCCTTGTTGCAACTTTGTCCGACAAAGTCTTAGACTTGGTCCGCGATAAAAAGACTGTAAAAGGAAAAATGGATAGACTCCAAGCTTTATATAAGAATTACTCTGCCGCTAATATTATATCTGTCAAAAGAGAATGGGACTCCCTACAGAATATAAAAGGAAAACAGCAGCTGAAATTTGCCTGGATGTTGAACGGCTAGCTGCCGTTTTAGGTTCCTTGAATATTGGCAAATCTGATGATGAGGTACTTGAACGCATGCTCATCAGCCTCCCCGATTCTGAATATCGATATTTTAAGAACTCTTTTAATATGCTCCCTGAAGACGAGAAAACAAAGACAAGGCTGTATCAATTGGCTCAAGAATTAATTGAATCCAATGAGAAACAGAAATTAGGCAAAGCTGTGCTAGAGGAAACGGTAGCGTTCGCTATGTCCACTTACAAGTTGAGAGGGTCAGAAAGGGGGAATAGCAGACATCCTATTCCTAAAGAAAAGCAACAATACAATAAGAACACTCCTAGCTCTTCTGGGGTTTTATCAAAACCCAAAATTCGCTATGATAATTCCAAAAGCACCCTCCAATGCTTCTATTGTCAACGTAATGGACACAGGATGACCGATTGTAGAAAGAAGAAGCGTGACGACAACGGGAATAAATTTGCGAAAAGCAAACAAAAAGACATATCCAAAGGCCCTAAACGCCGTGTTTTCTGCGTTAACGTCGCTTCTGATAGTGAAGAGGACGAGGCCCAAGCCCTGTGGTTGGAGGTACTTGTCAATAGTTCAGACGACGACTCGGTCACTTCTGATTCTGATCTCTCGGTAATCACACTTAAAACACCAAATCATCTCAATCCTGTTCAAGTTGCTCCCAAAAGTTGTGATAACTACGATAAAGTTGTTACTCATCACGAAATGTCTGTTGACGACGTTCCTGCTGCTGTCGTCCACTCTGACGATGAAGATATGGTGTTCCTGCATGCTGAAGACAAGGAGCCCTTCAACGAGTTTGATCTTCCCGCCGAGTTGGACTCCGACAACGACGCTGTTGATGACGCTCGAATTTCCTCACCCTGTGACATGGATCTTGACTCCGATTCCTCTGAAGTTTACATAACTGGCTCAATTTCCCCAGACAAATTATCTGTGGAAGTTGATAATTCGCAAACAGCTCCGACCTCATCAACCCGTCAAGTGCAACATGTTCATCCATTGCAACTCGAGGTCACCGTATCAACTGCCAACAGACCAGGACCCTCTACATCATCGGCTTCATTCACTGCTTCTGTGGGTTACAACAGCGGTGCCGCCGCCAACAACAATGCTGCCGCCACCGCCGCCAACGACAACAACGCCGCCGCCATCAACAACGACGCCGCCAACAACAATGCTGCCGCCGCTGCCATGAATGACGCCGCCAACAACAACGCTGCCGCCGTCATCATCGATGCCATAAACAACGACGCTGCTGCCGCAGTTATCAACAACAACGATGCCGCCGCTGTCGTCAACAACAATGACCTTGAAGCCGTTTTCGCCGACGACGCAGAACCACTCGCAATCCGAGTTCCTAACCGCGACCGAGCCCGGGACCAAGCTTTTGCAAGGGAAATTGCAGACTTACGTACGGAAGCCGCAAGAATTCTGGCTCGTGATAACCTACCCGAATCTGTTGGTTATTATGACCTTAACCAGTGTGCCGTGTTTCCCAGCTCTCAACCTCACTTCCTCTCGGAAGACATCCCCCCAAACGCTACAACCGAGTACAAGTGTCTTCGTTTTAATGTGAGGTGCCTGACAGCTTTAGTTGACTTCGTCGAACAAGAAGGTTACGACACCACTCAATTACGCGGCTACTGCGACCGTATTTATACCGGTGAAATCCCAAATGTGCAACGCGACGCCTTGATGTTGGCACTCGAACGAGATCGCGCTCTTCCTCGCCGCCGTCCCAGAGTTGGCCGACTGTCTGGATACGCTTACGATGAAGTCGTGACGATGCTAAGCAACCATTGTGGTCTCGGCAATCCAGTTGACAAAGTTGATAAGTTCATGAGGTCAGCTCAAGCGTATTTGCTTCCCCAAAGCTTTAGTCGCCACAGCGCCTACTTGGTTCCCCAAGGACAGTACCGATTCCTGCTGAGATCAACAGTTCAGATTGTGATGAAAGAAGTTGAAAAATACAGTTCGTGGCAACCTTTGTACTTTGACATGTTCTCTACTGGCAACTCTGTTGACGTGGAGAAAACTTTAAAGAATTATGCACCTGCTGATTGGAACGACCCTCAAGCAACTCTCGACTGGTACTCAAAATTTGATCGTCATTGTGTCAGCATTCTCAAACACTTCATGTTCTGCGAGGGTCGCAGCATCCAGAAGATAACGGAATACCAATGGCGCCTCGAACACATGCCTACAATGGCTGTCAACCAGTACGAGCTTTGGGAAGTTATGTTTCACGACTCCAGCCCCAATCTCAATTCTGCCGCGCACTGCACTGGCCTCACCTACTCTCAGGTGTTGCAGCTCCTAATTACACGTGCCAACCAAAGTGAAAGTGCCATTGCCAAGTTTCTCCAACTAGGACAACATTTCTTGCATCCTCGTTCGTTCGGGGAAAATTACACTTCGCGTTATGGTACCATCGCCCCTGGCGACGCTGAAGCCTTCATCGTCTACGCATTTTACTTAATTGGCAGTTACGTCATACGTGATTTTCCTGCTGCCGAAATTCATCCATTCGCCCGTCCCATGGTGTGGAAGGCATGGATTTCCCGAACCAGTTTTCACCTTGGTAAAACCAACGTTCGCTTCCACTCTTGACCATATTGCCAGGCTCACCCGTGTCCCTGCTGCAGTTGCCCGAGACATGAAAATCCTTGGCGCTATCTGGATCCCACCAGCTTTATTTGATGGCCATGGGAACGTACACGCTGACTTCCACAACCGAGTTGCTGAACTTCAGGATCCTGGTGCCATACACTACTACTCTGTAGTCCAGCAAACCACCAGGATAACTTTCACCAACATGGTCCACTATGTCGGAGAATATGAGCGTGAGTTGGACACCTGCGCTCGTCACATGGCTGCCAGCATGAAAAATGCAGGTTTTGAATGTTTCAAGAATGAAATTTTCATCAAGCGTCTGATGGACATCCTTCGTCGAGTAAACGTGAGTCGCACAAACCAACGTATATTATCGGCCGAACTTGCATTGTTTGACCAAGCTATCGGCAACAATGACGATTTGTTAATCTTCAAGCTCCATTCCCGTTGCACCGCCATCGGTCTCGACAACGCCATGAACGGCATAACTGCTGAACATACCAATTCTCTCCATCAACTTATTGTTTGGTTCGAACATAATATGTTGAACGCCAATGCCTACCAAATCCCCGACCGTCTTATTCACCCCTGTGTTGAATGCCGAAACCCATTGGATGGAGTTCAACGCCGCCTCATCAAGGACCAATGTGGACACCATAAATGTGCCACCTGTTTCCGTGCATCACTGCATTGTGGCCAATGCCAACTCGCCGCTGCAGCCGGACCTCAAGGTCAAGATTTACAGGATATGCTGGAGGAGGTAATTGAAAATTTTGCAAACAATTCTCTCAGCACAAGCCCTGACCCAGTAATATTCCTAACGGATAAATCCCATTCCTATCGCCATTTAATCGGTTCGGTATTGCCTACTATTCATGAAATCCCTGATAATTCAGACGATAATAATATTCATTCTAAAATCCAAACCATTGAGACTTTGAATGAGGAGGGAAATCCCACCATATCAAAAGACGTTGACGAAACGGAAAGCGTATTTTGCAATATGGTCAACTTTTATCCCGATTGTAGTTTAGATGTTTCAAGTTTCGATCGTTATGTTTGCGAAGCTCAGGCATTTTTCGGTGAAAATAAGAAATGGCTTGAAAGCCATGGTAACACGGCTAGTTTTGACAGCGGTTGCTCTCATTCTACGACCAATAGGAAGGATTTACTTCTGCACTACAAATCCTATAGGAAGCCTCAATCTTTAGCTGTTGCTAATGGCAACATTGTAAAGGCATACGGTGAAGGCACTTGGCCGCTAGCCACTAAAATTGGTAATGACACAGTCATTCTCATGTGTAAGAAAACAATGTTTACGCCTACCCTTCCGAATCTCATTTCAGAACATGCCTTAACTGACAAAGGACTCAAAATAATCAAAAATATCAATAGCACTGTCGTTTTAGATAAGAAAGGTCAAGTTTGTCTAGTTGGCATCCGCCATGAAAATCCCAAAGTGAGGCGCCACATTGTAGCAATGGCTTATCCAAACCAAATGAATCCCACTGCTTTCTCCGTCAATGCCAGCTCAGTAAAATGTAATACGGATCTTTGGCATAGGAGACTAGGTCATGTCAGTTTAGGCATGATAGAAAGGACTATAAAGGAAAAAGCTGCAGACGGCCTACCTCCTAAAATTTTGAACAAGTTAGATGATGCATGTCACGATTGCTCATTTTTCAAGGCCAAAGCTCGTCCTTGTTTTAGGAGGGAAAATCATTCAAAAATTCCAGGTGAAATTCTTCATGTCGATCTAATGGGACGTGATGAAATAATGACTTTAGGACAGTAGTTCTCTAGGGAGGTTACATTAGGCATAAATTTTTGGCAAGCCTTAGTAGTATGTAAGGGTACTGCAGCACCACTAATTTAAGGTAGATAAGGAATTGTGTGATAATGCCTGTTTGAGAATAACGTTATCATCGGTGAGGTTTTGATTCGACTAAGGATGTGGTATGACAATTGAATCGGTGAAATGTTCCACGAGATGAAAACACCAGGTGATGTGTATAATAGAATGAAAATATTACTATAGACCTCATAGTGGGTGAGCTACGGGTCATTATGTCTCATGTTCTTTTTCTGCAGGTACCAGTTCGATTCTTGGCAAGGTAAGTGATACAAGTTGTTGACGTAGCTCCCCATAATTTTTGGTCATGGCGGAACATATTTTATATTTACATTCAACGGCGTCCATGGGTACATATCCTACGAATAAAATAACAGACTTCAGGAACAAGTTAGCGACTAGGTTGGAGCTTCCTTTCGATCAATATGAAGTGGGTGTATTGGATGTGACTTATACATACGGTCATTCCATTTTTTCCCCTGGCGACGTACTTGTCAAGGAATATTTCAATCCAAGACTGGGACAGCATGGAGGCGGTGGAGGTAAAAAATCAGAGCGAAAGGATAAGAAGACGACAACGACTTCGAAAACTGTCACGGATGCAGTGCCTTCCTCGGTGAAAGTTAAAGAAGAAGGAAGGCTGGAGAGAGTGTCAGAATCTGACAACGATGATGACGAAGTTCAAGGAAATTCCGTTACTCAAGAAAAACATATAGTATCCAACGTAATACCGAAGTTTGCACTCCGACAAATGTTGAAAATTCATAAAGGTGCTAACACAGGTACGACAAGGAGAGAAATTTATCCTCTCACAGGAGAACCTGTTACAGTGAGGACTTTCACGGCCCAAAAGCATATTCGGACATATGAGGAATTATGAGCGGAGCTGAGAGGTATTTTCAGCATTCAAGAAATGGATTACGATGGATTCATTTTTGCTTGTCGGATTGGGTGGCGGGATAAGAAGAGATTGAAATACGAATTTGCTCCAAAAGTTGCAGACATACTTGGGCTGGAGAAGAAAGACATTTTTCCACCGTCACCGGATTTGGAGGAAAAAGACGGGAAGTATTACGTTACCCTAGTCGGCTCTATGCCCGTACATCTGGACATAGGAAATCAACGTATGTTCATCTATAGTGACATTTCCAAACCTGTTTTCACCGGTGATCGGATGACACCTTGCCTCAAGGTGGTTCCACTACAAGGCGAATATAGAAAACAGACTTACATGGAATTTTAGGAGCCTTACTTTGTTGATTTAGCTCATAACGTTATTGAGAGCGTTCGTATATACTGCTACAACGAGAGCGCAGAGCCAATCCGGATGGAATTTCCTGCACTGTCTTTAACATTGAAATTCAGGCCAAAGCTATTCCGTTAAAATGAGTAATCTATCTGATAGTCCGCTCTTGCGTCTTCACTTAAGCTCTTTGTCGCCAGTGCAAATTGGCGGCTCTTTACTGATACCGGACTCGGACTTATTTGGAGCCCCAAGACGTCAAAGTGGTAGAGGACTTAAAGATTGGATTTTTGCCTTGGGTAGAAAGCTGTTACCATTCGCCAAAACATATGTGCAACCAGTTGCGAAGCAAGCGATGAAGAACGTAGTATTGGATGCCCTGGAAGGTGAGAATGTGAAACAGAGCCTTGAGAGACATGGAAAAGGTGCTTTAAAAAGTATTGCACGAAATTATATTGATCAAAGTGGAACAGGCCGCCGAAGAGTGAAGAACGGATCGAAGTTGCGTTCTAGCTCAAAAGTGATTATCCCGAAAGTGATTATCCCGAAAGTGGCAAACCCTGTTTCTGGGGTATCTAAGAAATCCGGTAAAAATAAAGTTAAAAAGTCCGAAAACTATCGATATTTGAACTTGAAGAACAGTGTATTTGACTAGGGTGTATATAATGTCTAGAAACAGGAAACCGGCGATGAAGAGCTCGACCATCACAGCCAGCGGCGTCCCGTATACGTATCTAAATCCGGAAACCTCATTATTTTCATCGCCTGGTTATGATGTGACGTCTTCAAGTTCATTCTTACAAGAGTATAGGCCAATCAACTCTTTGTCGGATAAGTATTCCCCTTTGGAGTTCAATTTACCCGGTAGCGAATCAGCCTACATCGATCTGAATTCCGTTAGACTACAACTAAAGTGTAGAATTTCTCAGGCGGATGGAGGAGACATTACTGCTTGCGAGAAAACTGTGAGTGGAGCAAAGGTGCCATATAAACCGGTGGTGATTCCGGTTAATAACTTTGCCCATAGCTTGTTCAACAAAGTCACGTGCTTCATCAATGATCAGCAAATCACGGAAAACGACTTCAATTATGCCTATAGAGCGTATATTCAAACTCTTTTAGGCTATGGTAGGGATTACCACGATACGCAAGGGCAGTTAGCTTTTTTTGCGAAGGATAAAGACGCAAGTATGAGTACAGTGACTACGTCTGACGGTCCAGCGAAGCGATATTCTAGAGTCAGCGGTGGTAAAACTTTTGAAATGATTATAAAGCCGCATGTAGATCTACTGGAGATGAAGAGATGGCTATTCCCTGGCCTCGATTTTCGAATCCAGTTTAACAGAAGTGCAGATGATTTTTACTTTTACTGCACCACCGGAGGTAGTTACAAGTTTGTATGTAACATATTGGAGGCGAAACTAACCGCTGCAAAACGAACAGTTCTACCGTCCGTGTTGGTTAATCATTTGCAAACTTGGACCAAACAGCCCTTGATATATCCGCATAAGCGTGTTTTGATGAAAACGGCAACAATAACTCCAGGATCTTCTCACTTCATCATGGAAAACTTGCTTCAGGGTCAACAGCCGTCGCGTATAATTCTGGGTCTAGTAGATTCAAAAGGATATCTAGGGAGCTATGACACGTCGCCTTTCACATTTGCACCCAGTAATCTAACGGAAGTTAGCGTCATTACGAATGGGGAGCATGTCTGTGGTTCCCCACTGGCACTGGATTTTTCAGCAGGGAGCAAGAACTATGTTGAGGGGTTCGCCCAGTTATTTTCCGGTCTCTCACTAGACGCAGAAGATTACCGCTTGAATATTGGTATGGATAATTTCAGTACACACTGTTGCCTGTTCCCTTTTAAACTTGCGCAAAGTACGCAAGCCGCCCCAGTGTACGGTGTAACTCGGTTACAACTGAAGTTCTCGACAGCTACGACAGCGGCGCTAACTCTGATCGTGTTTGCTGAATATTCGGCAGTGCTCAAAATCGACAATCAGAAGAATTGTTGGATGCAGGATATGGTGACTGGAGTGTAAAAAAATGGATACAACTCAAATCATGCGAGTGTTGGACAGCATGTTCCATGGTACATGCCATTCGGTCATGCCAGCAGATAGACTTTTGTCGGTTCCTTTAACAAAGTTTCCAATGGCAATAGTGGTGAACAACATGGATAGTACCGGAATGGGCGAACATTGGCTTTGTTATTGGCTTCCTGGGAAAAATTGTACCCCTGTGGCCTTTGATTCTTATGGCTATGAAATCCAGTTGTACGGAAAATATTTCAGCAAATTCCATAGTCGGTTGAGGCGGATGCCACATCAAATACTGCGACAAATTCAGCGGTATGAAACTATGGATTGTGGAGCTTTATGCTTATGGTTTCTCGGTGCGATGAGTGCTGGAAAAAATATCTCTCAATTTTACTCCAATGTGTCTAGCAGTAACTCTATGAATGAAAGTCGAGCAAGAACCTTTGTGAGACAAAAACTTTTGAGCGGTCGAAGGAGGACGCTACCAATGATTATATGTAATCAAGAATGTACTAAATTCAAGCAATTTCAATGAAGAAACTGATTTATTCACAACTTTGTCCATGCTTTAAACTTCCCAAAAAGACCCTTAGAGCTATCCTGACCATATTCAAGGATGCGTTCTTTTGCATATTTGGAAATTCCGGTATTGGTCAAGTCATAATGACTCAGATGTTGGTAGACGGTCGGCAGACCCGTAATTTCGGGACATGCAGTTTTCGTTGAACCTAGCAAGCATTTCACTATGAGTCCAATGAAACTCCCCGGAATTTCTGGTGCTCCTTGGACAGAAACTTCACCCTTCCTGTTCCATGTGACATCGTTGTACCAAAGAAATTGTAAAACCTTGTCACTGCCTTTCGTATTGATTCGACTCGTCAATTCCGCAAAACCTGTAATGGCCGACGAATCGCCCATTGACTCGTCCAAAGGGTCCTCGGGATCATTTTCTTCTTCGTCGTCCTCCGTGGTTTTCCCTGAATTAAAAGAATCTTCTGGCGGTTCTGTTACCCACGCATTAACGGTTCCGAAGGAATCCGTCTCTCTTTCATTATCCCTATCAGGTTTCTCAGCTTCCTCCGAGGTCGTAGCCCTTGTCTTGAGCTTGACACGACGCTTTTTAGTATTTGTAGAAGTCGTAGCAGTTGTTTGTTTTGATGATTTTTTGGAAACCTCCGCGGAATCCTTTTCCACCTTGTATTTCTTCTTATCTGCGTACTGTTTCTTGCGAGAATCCAACTGCCTAGCGAGGTCGTGGAAAATCTTCATTTTTAGCTCGTCTGGAATGTTTTGATTTGTTAGCAAGAGATCTTTCTGCATTGAAGCTGTTTCAATCTGCGGAGTATCAGATTTTTTCTTCAAGATACGCTGCAGCAAGTCATAGTCAGTCTGACTTACGAGTTTCAGTTTCCTCATCATACCCCAAGAATTGCTTTGGTCAAGAGCGGCAAAACAGCTGATAGTATCAGCGGTACAAAAGCACCTCCTTTTTGAACAAGAATTTTCTGTCGTTTCCTAGAACTCAAACGTTTGTTGAATGCTAGTTTCGTGATGATGTTCTTGTATGGTCGCAAACGATTGATAAAATTCTTATCCACTGGAATATTTCCCAGGGATAAATTCAAAAGTATCTCACAGAGGCTATTAATTTCGTTCTTACCAACTGACTTCAAAAGCTTCTTACGACTTTGCGGGGAACACGTTTCCATGTAATTGAGAAACGGGAGCTGGGATTTCAGGTGACTAGCGTTGGCATGACCTGCCATTGCAAAGTTTTGTAAGAAACTGGGCGACAGTCCGATAATTAAAGCAGTTATATTGTTAAAGTCGTGTAGTATGGGTGGAAATGCCGAAATTAAGGAGTGGTACACTTCCACAAACAAGCCTGGTTCTTTTACTGGGCTATCCGGCTATCTTCGAAATACTGGTATCAAAGCCAGTCGCAACAAAGTGAAGGTAGCATTGAATGATGTTCCAGCTTATAAATTTTTAAAAGTTCCGAGGCGTAATTTCAAAAGACGTAATTTCTGGGTTCCTACAATCCGCTGGCAAATCACATCTGATCTCGTTCATGTCGGGAATTTATCAAGAAATAAAAGAGTGCAATATTTACTAACCGCCACGGACTGCTTCAGCAAAGTGAGCCATGTTGTGGCTCTTTCTATGAAGAGAGCTGACAAAGTGTTGAATGGACTGAAGGAAATATTTGCAAAATTCGGCTACTTCCCGAAAGTTTTCCAAACCGACTCCGGGACAGAATATTTTAATGGTAAAGTCGGTAGCTATTTTAAAAGCAAAGGTATAAAGCATTTTGCCACCTCCACGAATGTTAAAGCTAGTATGTCAGAGCGTTTCCAGAGGACCTTCATGTCAAAAATTGCCCGATGGATGAAGCATACGGGGCGAAGAGATGTTCATAAACATCTTGACGATTTTTGCGAAAACTACAATAACTGTATTCATCAAGCTCATAATTTCAAGCCGGCGGAAGTGAACGACGATAATAAAGCTGGTGTATATTTGAATCTCTACAAGGGGAAAACGTTTGGGGATTTAGCCGAGCCGAAGTTTCGTCTTGGGCAGAAAGTATATGTAAGTAAGCTCAAGAAAACGTTTGCGAAGGGCAATAGCCAAAACTTCTCAGAAGAGCCTTTTTATATATATAAGATCAAGCGTTCGTCTCCGCCGCATTATTACGTACACGATGAAGAGGGAAATCGCGTATTTGGCGGAATGTATGCTCAAGAATTGCTCACGGCAGGTTAGTTTCACACCAACATTGGTGGTGTGATGTGCGGTCTGATATCCGGTCTTCAAAGTTATCTACTCAAGCTATGTGCAAAAAGTGATCCAGCAGGAAGTGATAGCCTAGATATCCAAGTGAGTTGCCATTTTTGCGGTCTGTACAAGTCCTGTCTGAACTGTTGTGGTAAAAAGACAATGGCACAGGCCATGCTCGATCTGAACGCCTTCATAGACGATGGGCTAGCTTTAGAAGTTACGATAGGAGAAAACGTCGAGTTATCTGACGTTTCAGCCAAGTCGAAGAGGAAATCAACCGCAAGCCTGCCAAACGGAAGTTCGAAGATAAGGGCAGCTCAGAAGAAAGATTCGTGCAAGAGCGGAATTAAGCAGGCAAAATGCGAGACGATACCCTTGGCTCTGACTGTTCAACGGACAAGAGTGATTGGTTTGTTTATTACCAGTTTAGCTACATAGATAAGAGTAACGGTTTATGTAATTCATATTAAGACTTTCCGCAGCTAGAGAAAGTAGCATCATCATCTTCTAGTACGTCAGGACCTGCAAATGCGGTAAAGTCAGGGTCGGGGAACATACTATTGCGATAGCGTAGTTTAGCTTGAGGCTCCAAACTAATCACTAAATATCCATGAGGCAATTTCGTACACTCTCTGTACGCTTCTTTCAAGGTATTGCAGCATTTGCCACCTGTGAGCTGTCTCCCAAGATGCTGAATGACATTAGCATCTCGTGGGTTGTTGAAGCAGCAAATCACATTGGCATTTAGACTTATAGTTCGCATATTTGGACCTTTGGCGAAGAGATTCTGAACGAGAAGGAAGATGGAACATGATCTGTGATGACCAAAGCGGGTGAAGAGCTGAGATACAAAAGGCGCTTTCCCAATTTCGTCCATCACATCATCCAGAATCAGGAGCGTTGGATCAGAGTTTCCCTCGGGCACAAGTTCTGGTAGTTTACAAAGGCCCCGAACAAATATAATTTCAGTGTCGGATCCATCCATTGCTTTAAGCTCTTCAGTTTCGTGAATCCTGCGGAACAGTTCTGGTTGAGGCTCAGTGTAAACATAAATCACACGCCTGGGGCATGGTACTAAAATTTCGCATCTGCGTTTTATAACTTGTGCTATTAATGTCGATTTGCCCGACTTACTGGGACCGGAAACTATGACGTTTGTTGGATGTGTGAAAGTATGTTCAAATTCCATATTTGAGAGATTTAGAGCTGAATGTTTATTGATCGGAACTAAGAACTACACTGCTTCTAAGTCCAACATTTCTACGTCATTTACATTACCAGCAGCAGCAGCAGCAGCAATCCCATCTAGAAATGGCTTTATCGACTTGTGACCGAAAGGAACAGAATGGTTGAAGTCAAAATAGAATCTCTTCAAATCTAATGCATTCGCGGCTATCTTAACCCTCCGCAAAGTTTGAATCTTGAACTTGTCGATAACAATCATATTCATAGCAGCTCTCAAGTTGGTACGATTAACTAGAGCTTCTTTGTACATTTCAAACTTGAAAGATTTTTTCACGACAGCCCGTGATACACCTTTGGCTCTCTTGTAATCTTCGACATCAATTGTTTTACAATTTAACAACTGTACGCAGTACAATTTACTTTTTAGAGCGACCATGCGCAGAGGTAAATATTCCGAAAAATTATCTTTCAGTAACCCTATCTTTTTACAGTTCGTTGGGTCATATAAATCCCCCTTGACAGGGTCACTGGAGAAATACTCAGAGCAGTCTAAATCGTCCCTACAATTCCACATTAAGCGGTATATGTCGGGATGTCGAACAAGTCCCGTTATAGAATCTGTATCAAAGTACAGAGTTGTCACATTCTCAAAGCCAAGTTTTGGCACTAGCCAATTATACCTAAAGTTATTTAGTGTAACTTTGGATACGTCCATAACGAACAGCCCCTGAGCCACGAAAGATTTCAAACATACGCTAGTCTTCGTGAGGAAGAATATCAAACATTGTCTGCTAGGAATCTGTGCAACATATTCCAGCGTTGGCTTTTTCAAAAAGCGTAAGGCCCTGTCTTTCTTAAAAACGAGATGTACATTCTTACGCTTGCGATCTTGCTGAATTAATTTACCATAGTTACAGTTAAGGAGGTTTTTGAACAGCTGACGCTCCACATTTGATTTGGCATCACGCCGTTTTTCATAGCAAAAACGAACATAGAGCTCCATCCAGTTCGTTTGTACAAATTTTAAGACCTTGTAAACTCTTTCCAACTTACAACCCATGTTGAGATATCGTTTGAGTGCTACTTGATGAACAACATATCTATCTACATCTTCAAGACTTGTAACTAGTCGCTTCGCCTTCAGCTGTCTCTTTTTGAGCCCCAGTTCGGCAACTAACTCTTTTTGGTATGGACTCAGGTCTTCGTAAACGATAGTCTTCATGTGTGGGAGTGGTGGCATGCCTTGAAGATAGTCGTGAACTGCTTCCGGAACAGACATGCGGACTTCAAAGATGTAACCGACGTCATCGTCATCATCCAGTCCTGGGATCTCCCCTTCAACAAGCTCAAGCTCATCCTGTACCCAGGTTGGATTCTCATCCCACTCGTAACTGTGGGAGGGAAGTTTGGACATGAGTCCCTTGGCGAAACTGCTGTTGATGTCGTAGGAAACTAGGTACGTCTCGTCTTTGGTGCCATCGAAGTCGTCCAACATGTAATGATTGTTTGCTGAGGCCATTCGCTGTGTTCCAACACCTGAAAACCATATTAAAAACAATCAATAACAAGTTCGCATACTTTTTGAAATAATAGCATATACCTGTTATTCCTCCTCGAAGCCCCCGTTCAACCCACTCGTAGGCGTTCTCCAACTTTAAATAGTCCAGTTGCTCTCCTTGCCGAGACAGTGCAGCGTTGAATCCTATCCCAGGTAACGATACCATAGTACAAACCTCTATATTGAAATAACTATACACCTGCTCTCTGAATCGTTCCATTCCGTCCGCAAGAATACATACGTCTAGCATTACATAAGCTTCCATCAGCCCTCTCATGTCCTGAATTCCTAACGTATCCCAGAATTTCAAAGTTTTCTCATAATTTTCTCTGCTCGCTCTACTCCCCATCAGGTCACCCGTGAACTCTTCGTAAGCCGGCAACCTCGTCTCCTGGAACTTATCCATACTGTCCATGTAATGGAAAGGGTACAATAATTTGGAACATAATAAACTCATATCACTACATCTCGGAGAAAATATGGACTTAGTTACTTTGAATGTATCATAACCATCCGCAGCTAACGTCTCAGCTATGGACGCGAGGCTCTGATTCAAAAACTTATACGAGTCTAAGAACCTAATGCAATTCCCATCTATCAAGTGAATGTCCAGACACATGAATTTTTCACGTGTGTTTGGGATGCCACTGACGTCCTTGATATTCTTATTCCCCAAGCATTGAAGCACGTACGCCCCGTCATAATTTGTGAAGTTGTGTAGGAAGACTTTCAGCGTCCGGTCCTGAGTTGCGTTCTTGTTACAGCTGTCGTGAGCCACTCCGTACCTGTAACAGAATATAAACAAAGCTATGAAAAACGAGTATGTAATATCACAGAATCCAAGCTTCTACTTTTACTTGCCATTCTCCCGTATGATGGTTGTGGTGTAAGTGCCTCAACTTCATGTCACGTAAATACGGACCTGCAAAAGGCTTTGAGCAAATACAACAATTAGTCGCAGACAGTTTTGCAGCCTTCATTTGCGGGGTGATGACCAAAGGCACAGTCTCATTCATCACTTTGAAACATGGGGCTGCAGCTTCGACCAACTTATCGATGAAAATGTCAGCAGCGTCATCACCACTATACACAACTTGGTCAATAGTTTCACCTTTCGGACCCAATATCACGAATGCAAAACCACAAGGTTTATGTATATCAGCAATTTCTGTACTTGCATGGTCCTTACAAAAAGTATTAGCACATCCACTTCCGCTAACACACAATGTTTCCCCATCAGGTTTAACCAGAATTGATTCCATGTCGGCATAGA
Organism: Sphaeridia pumilis; assembly: GCA_034698345.1. Lineage (NCBI taxonomy): Eukaryota > Metazoa > Arthropoda > Collembola > Symphypleona > Sminthurididae > Sphaeridia > Sphaeridia pumilis. Next base: position 9,239 of record JAQGBJ010000877.1, on the reverse strand, counting down.
CTCGGAACGTCGTCGGGACAGTGTAGTCCCAGCGGGTAAACTTGTATCTGTTGAACTTTGGAAGAGTTGTAGCTTGAAGGTCCAGACTGGCGCAAAAATCCTTGTGCTGCTGTAAAGTTCTGTCCGTGGTGAACCGGTTGAGGCAGTAGATACATATATACTTGGCACGGCTCCCTTTGGACCCAATCAGCCGACTCAACCCACTAGTCTCGTTGTCGCGGGACTTTTTTAGAAGCACGTAGTGCGATTCTCCGGTGATCTCATCAAACAGAAGCAGTAAGTTGGCATGATACCGACGCTGGTCCTTTGTCACATAAGCGGTGTACAAATTGTATTTTTCGTATTTCTTCTCATCCTCTTCACAAAACTCATATACAAAGCAGTTGAGACCGTAGTCGGGGTTTGCCGCCAAAAACTTATCGAACTGGTCAATTGTCACAGGAAATGATAGCATGTTGGTGTTTAGATTAGCGAGCTCTCGCTTCATGGCCCTTGTTATACGATTCTTGTTCCTACTTTGTTCGTAGCATCCGGTCTTATCGCCCACAATGGACCATAGGAAACACATTGAATCTCCGTCATTTTTGAAGTTAACGCAGCACTGCTTCCCGTGTAAGCGTCTTGGAGTGGGAAAATAACTTGAACCACCCAACGGCTCAAACTCAAAAGTGTTCAAACGCACAGCCTCAATTTCAACAATCCCCCAGCCGGATCCGCTTGAAGTAAAGTCGTCAAGTTTTTGTTCAATACTTTCAATCGTGCTTTGCAAGAAATCCGTGAACCCACCCGGATTATACAGCGTGTTGAGTTTTGAAAAGAAGCCGAATACGTCTGAAATTTCTTCCACATCATCAGCCACGTCCTTTCCAACCATTTTCAACATTCGAACGTCAATTTTTAACTCAACTTTGAATGATTTGGGTAGGAGAAAGGAGTTTGTGGATTATTTTGAACAGGCTGAAAGACACTGCAGTAAATACAGGCTGAATTTCCACAAACCCATAACCCTTAAGGTCCACTTGGAAGTATTTATGAATATCGTGAAAAACTGAATCGATTAACTTTAACTCAAACCTCTCTTGTTTTTCTTTTCTCACTTTTTCAATCAGGAGCTCCATGTGCTCTTCGTATATATGTAAATTCAAATCCATTTCTGACTCCGCCGACCTAGCACAATCTGGACACACCGACGATTCTGAATTCTCCTCCATTTTAATTATTTTCAGATGTTGAAACTCACAGAGATCTGTTTCTATCAGCACTTTCAAGGATTCGCAAAATTGCTACAGGAACCGATATTTCACCTTACTGAAACACAGACCGATCTTGAGTGTTACTTGGAGGAACTAACATACGAGAAGGGTTTGAACTCAAACGACATTAATAGATATATGTCACTGCCGCATGTAAGATGAGCATTTACTCTCCATTTATAAACCATGCAAACGGTCTAACAGCCTTGTGCTTCAGGGATATGGTGCATTAGGCAGCCGCTGCTTCTTATACGGTCGATCCCTGTCTTTGAGTGACCTGAGCGACATCTCCAAGATAATCAAGGATTCTTTGGGAGGAGGTTTGCTTGAGCTATCCGAGGGAGGACTCTTGAGCGGGAACATTGGAGGTCCGGCAGCCGCTATCATCTTCACAAGCTACAACGGTCCATTGCTAACTTGTCGTCTACAAAAAGTGTTGGAGAATTATCTACACAATATTTACATTCACCCACTGACTGAGCTCCCGTGGTCAACTCGAGGAGCTAAAAGAACAAAGCAAGAAGAGTACATTGGAGTCTTTCATCGGTATTTTCGTGAGCCAAAAATTTGTCACCCAACTTGTGGGTGTGATTTGTGGTGAGTCTCATAAATTAATCAACTCGGTGACATATAGTTCCAAGTAGCAATTGCCGATTTATTTATTTTTCCTTGAAACACAAGTTCATCGCCAGAAAAATGGATACCGAGACTGTGTTGAGTAAATGGGGGATATCACCTGCCGAGGCCAAGTACTACGCCAGCAAATCGACCGACATGAAACTGAATAACCCGTTCAAGCTCGGTTCACCTGCCAGTTTCATGTTCAACCAAATTGGAGATTACAAGTCCCACTGCCGTCATCTTGGCTATGCCATCGAAGAGTTGAAAAAAGTACTCGTCTCCTTAGAACCCGTTTTCAAGAGCATGGATCAGGTTAGGATAAATACATGACGATTCTGCATAATTCACAATTCAGTTCAGATTAACACAAAACAAAAACTGTTTTTACAGGCAGCAACAGTCGTTACCCGGTTCCTGGCGGTCTTGCGTGAAGACAAGGACTTCTATGACAAATCTCTACAAGATGACTTGGCTCTACTCGTTAGAGGCCGCTACAAAGCGAAGGTGAAATTCGAGACTCTCTTTGTAAACGATGATCGTTATGCTATTCTCATTTTAGAGCTGCAAGATGGATTGAAAATCCCTATGTGCCATCTTTTGGCTGGGATCGGTTCTTTGGCTGACCGCTTCTATTTTACTGAGCTTTCTGATCCAGAATGTGATGATACGTTTATATCAACATATGTCAAGTATGCTAAAGACTCTCCTGGAATGACTATCAACAAATGCGTGTCATGTAATGTTTAGCTGACCTTGCTTTCAAGAATAAACAACTATGTAAAACCTAACTTTTTTTCTTCAGGGCAACAAGTGCCGTTTTTATTACTTGCTTAAAAACTTTGACAAGTTCTGCAGACAAGGAATGAAAAACAAGGAGCGTTTATGAGCTGGCAAATCATGTCCTTCCTTAATAACGAGCTCATCATATTCATTGAAGACGATAGAGCCAGTATGCTTTTGACAGGAATTTTGGTAGCAGGGGAAAGTAGCCTCTCCTTTAATGACGGCGACGATCTTCGGGCAGTAACGGATAGCGGAAACGTGGACCTTGAAGACACAGTCGTTGACATCAGGCCAGCTCTGGTGGAGACCACAGTGGACACATTGCATGAAGTTGAACTGCTTATCCAGAAAGAATCCCCAAGAAGCTAGTACTTTGAATGGCGTCACCGGCTCCGGAAGGCCTTGGAAGGATAGCAACCTGGCCTCTTCATTCTTCATGCTTTCGAAAAGCTCCACCGTCTCTCTAAAAATAGATCAAGAAAACGTGAAATTAATTAATCGAGCGGCGCTAGCAACAAATTTACATCACAAGAAAGAATGCAATATTTGCTGAACTAACCTGTCGTATTTGGCTCTGTCAACGTCAGTCCAGTTTGTAGGGTAAACTTTCACGACTATGGGTTTATTCAGTGGTCCTGGAGGACCCTTTGACCCTGACGCCATAATTCAAACGCAAAAAGAAACAATTTAGTATTTGCACTGAATAATTCACTTCCACCTCTTCCAAAGTTCTAACGGCGTTGGACAAGGAGCGGATTTTGAACATCCGGGAGCTTGGTATCCTGACGATAACATTGCTGATAGTGAAACTTGGTTTTTTTCGACATATAAATATTGTGGACACATGTCCACCGGTCATTTGAAGTTTTGCAATCATGGACGCAACTGCTCATTCTTCGCCGAGGTTCATAAACTACGTTTCGATTTCGGAACACCTTGAATGGGATAAATACCTGTTCAAACAAGTGTATAGGAGAGATCCGTAAGTAAAAAATTCGAGCTAATATTTCAATATATTTTACGTACTCTTATCTTATCTTTTGACTTCCTTTCTTCCAGGGGACCGGATGACTTGCGGTGGGACTGTGACCTCTGCTTTAGTTTCACAACTGAAGCAGCGTTCTATCTGAAGAGCAGTCTTCTCAACCACCTCGAAACTCACCACTTCCGCCAGATACTGGACGCGTAAGCTACCTAATTCTTAAACGTTTTAGACTATACTTCTTTATATTTATATCTACATAATTTTACTTTCATGTAGGCACTGTGCTGGAATTCATTCTCGTATGAAGAAGACCGTGGGACAGGAGGACGCTTTCTCCACCACTTGTACTGCAGAAGGCTCTGAGGATATATTGAGTGGTAAAGATGGGGCTTCTGAAACGGATATGTCCGACGACCTACACATCGTTGAAGAGAAAGACCCGAAATTGTTTGCTGAAGACGATGATGAAGATGTACGTGAGAAAGTTAATAACTGGCTACAAAGAGCTGACTTCAGTAGCGTTAGCGATAACGAAGAATACAATGAAACGATTAATGACAGCACTGAAGTAATCCATAATATTGTTTGATTAATAAAAAAAATTCATTCACTCACACCGAATTTGTTTTTTCATTCATCGTACTTTTCCATACGCTTCCCGCACAGGATACGCTATGTCCCACAATCTACCTTAAATTAGTGGTGCTGCAGTACCCTCACATACTACTGCCTTGCCTATTGCAAATATTGGCAAGGCTTGCCAAAAGTTGGCGGCTCCGCCACCGCGCGTTATCTGGCGGGTCCTGCAAGTAATGCGAGACGTATTGCGAATACTGATAAGTACTCGCGAATCTGTACATGTTGGGTCAAGTTGTGAAATGACCCAACATGTACGTATATATTTTTATATGTCCGAGGGATTAACCAATATGTATGTATATAATATTAGGTTTAAGTAGAAATGGGAAAAAGACAAGAATCAACTTTTCCCACAAATCCAGTAGGCTCTTTGCTGGGTCGAATTTATTTTTATTTGCTTTGTACGAGTCAAGGGTCGGATGTCTCATTCAGTGAAGTAAAACAAAAGCGACATTCATGCTTGACCCAAAGCCAACTAATCGTATTTTTCCCCAACACCATTCCTGCAGATGCTTGAAAGGCAAAATTAAAAAATAATGTGGACTTTATTTTTGACTTTTGCATTTCGAGCATCTGCATGAATGGTGTTGGGGAAAAATACGATTAGTTTGCTTTGGGTTAAGCATGAATGTCGCTTTTGTTTTACTTCACTGAATGAGGCATCCGACCCTTGACTCGTACAAAGCAAATAAAAATATATTCGACCCAGCAAAGAGCCTACTGGATTTGTGGGAAAAGTTGAGCTTTGCCATGTGCCTTTTCACGCCAGCAGTTTATATTCAGTTGTGTTTTTGACAACAAGAGACAAAAGTTGTTAAGCTTAAAATGGCCAAGTCGATTTTTCATGATCTTGTTCAAACTACAAAAGAAGATGGATTCCAATTTTGGTCCGAAGGTGGCATCGCCTATGAGGCGAATTTACGGAAGTGCAATCTTGAGAAGGATATTTTAACATGTTCTCATTTAACATTATTCAGTGTGCACATGTGTGGTGCTGAAATTACTACAATTCAGCTGGGGCATTTAGATCAGAGCACGTGGCCCACGGATCATCAGCGCGCACATGGTTCATTGGAAGTACGGAATAAAATAAAAAAACAAATGGGTATTCACACGTCGATCCGTGTTATGTGGGCAACGAATAATATACGAGTGGATTCGTGGATGTGAGTGAGCTGGCATCAGTTTGATGCTCAACTACAAGATTTCCGGTCGCCAATTCTGCTAGAGGAGCGAAAAGAAAGTAGGCAAACATCAAAACATATCAAGTTTCTTTGTGTTCCTGCAAAATTTGATAGACTAATAATTTGTCGTAATTTTGCAGCCCTCATCAGCCCCGCCGACAAAGCGCTGGGGCAGAAAAATCATGGATTCATAGTTTTGGACACCGACAAAAATTATTTCCAACATGTTACCTTCATGGACAAGAGTGTTCGAAAGGATCGGCGGCCCGAGTACACTTTCGTCAGCCGCCACATTTACAACAGGGATATTTTTGAGCATGCGGCAATTGGTGGTGAGCTCGAAGAAGCCAAGCTGGCCAGCATTGCCCACGATGACAAGGGGATTCCAACCGCGGTTGTCCTGCAGATTGGCAATGAGTTTTTCTTTGGTGGGAAGCTGAAGAAGGTATGTTTGACAAAGTAATTAATTAATAATAATTAAATTTGATCCAAGCTTAATCTATTATTTTTATATTGCAGGTCCCTGGATTCAAAATTATGAATGACGAGCACTCGAAGCCAGGATCCAACGTCCGAAATATTGCCAGATCTTCCAGGGCGTCCTCGTGTGTGTCAAACACTAATGATGGCGACTCGAGCAGAAGTTCAGGAGAGGTGTCCTCAGTCTCTAGCGAAGATGCAGATGGGCCTGCAAGTTCTTCCAAAGCGTCTTCCAGCGTTTCCGGCGACAACGCTCTTGACTCAACCAGCGAGGGGTCCTCTGTGGAGAGTAGAGATGGCTTGGGGCCTGCCATAACCTCCGGGTCTTCCGGTGCTGGGAGTTCAATGAAGAGAAAGGCCACTCCACGGTCTCCGAATATTTCGAAGAAGACCCCGAATCAGGTTGCTGCTGATGGTGCTTTGAAAAAAGCCAAACGATTCTCCAGGAAGACTCCCGGACAGGCGGCTGCTGCCGCTGCTTTCGTGAATGGAGCCAGGGCTTACGCTACATCAAAGAAGCTTCTAGAACGCCAAGACTCCGCTGATGCCGATTCGGAATTGAGTGACGAGGGTTCTAGCCTGCCGGTGGTGGTCATTGAAGATAACGACGGAGAGGGCACCACTGAAGAGAGCAGCCTTTCGGATCAGTCCGACGCCCAGTCCCATTCGAAATCAGCCGAGGTCCGGGGAAATGGGCCACAGATATCTCCAGGATTGGCAGCAATGCGAGCGAAGGCCGGGCAGCTCAAGGAGGTCAAAGCTTCGTTGGAGAGAGAGCAACGAGCCCGCAAGAGCGCATTAGGGAAAGCCGAAAATCGACTGATTCAGACCAAATTGTCGTTTTCCGCACCTGGTTCCAACCAGGCTTCTACATAGGTAAGCTTGGCCTGCAAGTGTTTGGTGAGTTGAGAAACCGGCTTGAAATTGATGAAACTGCCTTTGTTGACAGGACACCAGTACTGCCGCTCACGTCATCTTTGGTGAGAACACCATAACTGCCGCTCATGGCAAGTTTGGTTGGGGTACTGTAAATGTCGTTTGTGGCATTGCTGTTGATTATCGAGTTTCAAGAATGTAAATATATTTTTATCTATTCATGGGCTGAATTCCTATAACTTCCAAATAAACAAAATAGTTCTCGTACCGATTTCTGACCGTTCTTGATACCAACCGGGAATGTGTTTAATTGTCAGACCGTCAGCTAAATAAAAGATGTCAAATGCCAGAATATCATTAGAGACATACATGGTTTTCAAATGCCAGATTATCATCTAGAGACATGGTGTTCAAATGTCAGACTATCATTCAAAGACATGGTGTTCAAATGCCAGATTATCATCTAGAGACATGATGTTCAATTGCAAGACTGACATCGAGAGACATGGTGTTCAAATGCAAGACTGTCGTGGAGAGACATGGTGTTCAAATGCAAGACTGTCAAGGAGAGACATGGTGTTCAAACTCCAGACTACCGATTAGAGAAATAGTGTTCAATCATCCGATTACCAACTATGTAATGGTGGCCAATGTTCTGTGTTTGGACTATTTCATTCACATACGTATATTGTATTTTTAATGTTAATATCTCTCGATTTACTTGAAACTAACACCATTCGACTAAACTCTTTTGATTATTACCTACATGGATTCAAGACTCTTAATAATTGCACAGTTAAATTAAATCCTCCAAAATGTTACTGTTCTCACGGGAGCCAACTAAATTTGCGTAATCATCAATATCCTGGTTTAACCCGAGCAAATCAAGCCTCTCCAGAAAATCCATAGGTGTTTTATAATTAAAGCTAACAACATCATCTCCAGGCAAGTAAATTTCTCCTTGGCCCACATACTCAGCAGCATGAGTTAGTACATTCGCTATTTCGAATCTGGTAACATTAAAATGCCCATATATTAGTATATCAAGCATGAACTTGAAACCAACTCTAGAATCTATGCTGATGGTGCCAGACGACAGGTCCTTTTTCAAGTCCGCTAAAACCATGGCTTTGCTGAATCCACGAGAAGTAAAGAGAGATATTGCAGCCCTGGATAATATGGAAGAGAATGAAAAGCTGAGCAAGAAAAAATGCTTGTGGAGTAACAAAAGGAACGGTCTTAACTGAAAAACGTCCTGGACGTATTCTTGATACAAGGTCCATAGTATGCTGTAAAAGGGCCATAAAACTCCTTGCGGCACGCTTCAATCAGACCAAGAATCTTCTTATGGTACAGGACAGCTCGGCCAAAGGCGACGGAATCAGCGTAGGCAGTGTTGGAAGCCTCTTAACCTGCAGAAAGTGCAAATGTAATTTAATCCAGCAATTCACATCACACGATTCTCAAGTTACCTAGTGTTAATGATGCTACGTCTACGCGTCGAGTTGACATCAACGCTTCTTCTTCCGTCCTGTATAAGTCCGAGTGCGGGCACTGTAAATACTGAAATTAGGCTTTTTTTAAAATCCACAAATGAATGTTTTTTACCTTGAGCCTTCGTCTTCTGCAGTTTCAGTATGTCCATCTGGATCAGATTCTGGCCTGTTACTGGGGCCAACTATAGAGCTAGCGTTTAAGTTCCACTGTTAATATAAACCTGATGTTGGCTTCTTCTTCTTCCAAGTCAGTTGGACTGCTGAGTGACTGTGCCAAAAATCCCAACCCCTTCCATGGAATTAGGAAACCCGAATGGCGTAGACTTGATTGGAGGCACCATTGCCGCAGCTTTGCCGCCAGAGAAGGCTCTCATCGCTTCGTTCACCGAGGCATTAGTCAGAGTCGTCTGGGGCGAGCCTTGAGTTTCAGTTGAAAAAGGCGTGGGCTAAATGGGAGCAGACAGTTGAAGCAAGTTTTGAAATCCAGGTGGGAAGCGCGCCGCTTGTGCTACTTGTTGTAGGATGGCGAATGGCGGCAGCGGCTCATTTCGACAAAGGTTTTGGGTCTCTTGATTCCTTTCAGGTGCAATGGGCTGAACAGAGTCCATCCAATCGTCGCTCCTCTCCACGTCCAAAGCCAACTGGTCTTCAAATGGCTGATTCATACCTGTCGCTGCTACGGCATTGCTCGAGTCGCTCACAGAGGCTTCTACAAAATTTGCAAACTTGAATTTCAGTTTATAGAGAAAGATAATTTCGGCTTCTACCTGCTCTGAGTTGATGAGCGTATTTCAGATTCTCATGACGTAGATAGTGGTCGTCTTTCAGGGGAAGCGGGACGGCCTCACCACAAATTTGACACTGGTTGACAATCACCTCTTCGTACAGCCGCTTAGCGTCCGCCAAATCCATCTCCCGGAAA
>JAQGBJ010000876.1:0-30205 GCA_034698345.1 Sphaeridia pumilis | reverse complement strand
AATACTTTGCAGTGCTTCTAGCAACTGCTGTATCTATATGAATACAACGCAGTATTTTCAGCAACTTCTGTGGCTATATGAATTAAGCTCAGTTTTTTCAGGAACTGCTGTTTCTTTTTGAATACAGCTCAGTATTTTTGGAAACTGCTGTTACTTTTTGAAAACAGCTCATTTTAAGCAACTGCTGTGGCTATTTGAATACAGCTCAGTATTTTTGGAAACTGCTGTAGCTATTCAATAATTCGCAGTGCTTCTAGCAACTACTGTCGCTATATGAATACAGTCCAGTATTTCCAGCAACTTCTGTGGCTATTTGAATTCAGCTCAGTTTTTTAGAAACTGTTGTAGCTATTTGAATACTTCGCAGTGCTTCTAGCAACTGCTGTGGCTATATGAATACAGCCCAGTATTTTGAGGAACTGCTGTGGCTATCCGTAAAGTTCGGATTGCTTACAAGCACTGCTATGACTATTGGAGTACACCGCAGTTTTTTAGAAACTGAAGTGTGTATTTGAATACAGCGCAGTGTTTTTAGAAACTGCTGTACCTATTTAAATACTTCGCAGTGCTTCTAGCAACATTTTCCCGCGGCTCATGTTATTGCACCGTGTGCTTTATTAACAGTTCTAAAGTTCCGAAATCTTGTCGACCTCTACCGCAAGGGAACAAGGGGAGAACCCGGTATACTGGAGAAATCAAGTCATGTGAGAGAGAGCCCACAATGGGACGTCAGTTTGTGTGAATGACGAAATCTTTCTCATTTTAACAGCAGCCAATCTTATATTTTCCCTGTAAATTAGTATTTCAACGTTTTATGAATCAAAATTGTAATTTCAAACTTCAAATGTTTACATCTAGGGACAATTCATACATTTTCTTACTTCTACGTGCTTGAGTTTTTTCAGAGAAAATCTTCGCCTGTCTTACAGCTGTAAGTTATAGCCTAGAACCATTAGCTTTCAATAGAAAATGATCACTTATTTCTGCCAGTAACCAAGTATACAAAGTCCATATAAAGCGTTCTTTGAGTGCATTCCCGGTAAAGGCATCATAATAACTAATAATAACCATGCCACAATCAGTTTCTGCAATATTCTGGTAGACCGCTTCGATTTTTCTCCATCCAATTTGACGCTGCAGGAAGGGCCAGCGCCATATTATTCTGAATTCTGACATCTTGTGTTTAAGTTTAGCCAACCATAATTTGGCTGTCTTTCATTTTTTTATCTTGCAAACTGTGAGCGCTAACAAGATTGGTGTGCCCACCTTTTTATTGAAATCATTATGACACATGTTCTTCCTGGAGGCGCGGACCGTAGGCACAGCTTGACTTGTGCAAACTAGCAGAAACTACATTTCTCGCCTTTATACAGTCGTTCACAAGTAATGATTGGAATGTGTATATAACTTTAAAGCTGACCCATCCCAGACCAAAACTTGAACCAGTGGAGGAATCCTAAAACTCATACTTGAACACACATTAATGAGTTTCACATCATTGCGCTCGTCGAAATACTATAGTCTCAAGGTGTCCGTTTAATTCAAAATTGGCAACTGCGGAAGTAACTCTATTCAAAGCTTGGCGTGTTGGTATGGCAAAGAAATAGCAGCTGGTCGCAATAACCGACTACTTGAAGACTGTGTATTAACCGGATTCCACTTGTAGGATTTGGGCAAGTGAATTTTAATTTGCTAACGGCTTTCATGCGCTCAGATCGGGGAACCAGAAAACAGCTGAAATAAAATCGCCTCCACTTTCTGGTGAAGTAACCTGGTCTGGTACAACGGTGCATGGATTTTGGGAAAACAATAATCTGGGTCAGTAAAGCTGTTTAGAGCATCATATTATCAAACCAGAGCATCAAACAACATTTTCGGTTAACTTTTATATCAATATCGAAGATTCGGAGTTGACGATGGCTTTGTTTGCATTCCCGCTGATATGTATGTTATAAAAGTCGCAAGGTCTCACAATCGAAATACTTCGAGCTTCAGCCTTAGTTAGTTTTTATTTGGTTATAGATAATTAAATGATAAAATTTACACCTGAGAAAGCAGGAGTACCATAACATTGGTTCACATCGTGAGAAGAAGTAATCTTTAAATAAATTAGCCTGACATTAGACTGGAAGGCTTCTAAGCATTATTATAGATGCTCGTCTGTAAGGATATAATTACAATTCAAATAATAAACTCTGTGTTGTCATCTTTAGCTGCAAAATGGCTGGCTGGACATTATTGCACATCAGCAAGGCGTTTGCCACTATGCTGAAGAAATAAAGTTTTCGCCAAGATTGTTGGAGGTGTAGTCACTAATTGTTCTTTTTGTGCTTCAAAGATGAGATTTGAGATGAGAGAGTTGTTCGAACGTTAAGCTGTACTTGTCTCATTTATATGGTCTTTCTCCAGAATGATTACTACACATCTGCCTCCTCAAACTTGAATGCAGTGAACCAGCATAACCGCAAAACTTGCATTTGAAAGCCTCTTGTCGTTGTCGTTATCTTTGTTTGAATTTGTTGACACATTCTTACACTCGAATGGTTTTTCTCCAGCATGAGTGCGGATTTGCATTTCTAGGTTCACTGCTTTGTTAGTGGCGTAGTCACACAATTTGCACGTCAAAAGTTCAATTTCATTGTCGTGCGTCAGGAAATGAAGTTTCGGGAGTTTCTCGCTTTTTAATTTCGCGATGCACATTCTGAACTGATCTAGAGTGAGAGCTCATGTGTCTCTGTAATTTGTAAGAATTACACATTCACTGGAAAAATTTGTGCGAACTACAATGTATTGCCAAGTGCTGCTTGAGGTGTGAACTTCGTGTAATTTTTGCACAACACTTTTCGCATTCAAATGGTCTTTCTCCCGTATGAGTACGAATATGAATTTTCAAGGCTTCGCTATTTCTGCAGGCGCATTCGCAGAAGTGACACTTGTGAGGTTTGACTTGCTCATGCCTCAACATGTGTATCCGGAGATTTTGACTTGTTTTGAATTTCGCAGGACACTTTTCACATTTAAAAGGGCTTTCTCCCGTATGAACACGAATATGACTGTTCAAGGCTGGACTTGTTATGCAAGCGTATTTGCACATGTGGCACTTGTAAGGTTTGCCTTGCTCATGTCTCAATATGTGTCTCTGGAGATGTGGGCGTTGTTTGAACTTCGCAGGACACTTTTCACATTCAAAAGGTCTTTCTCACGTATCAGTCCGAATATGAATTTTCAAGGCGTAGCTGTTTCTGCAGGCGTATTCGCAGAAGTGACTTGATCATGCGTCAACATGTGTTTCCGGAGATGTTGGCTTCTTTTGAATTTCGCAGGACACTTTTCACATTCAAATGGTCTTTCTCCCGTATGAACAAGAATGTGACTTTTCAAAGATGAACTTTGCCTGCAGGTGTACTGGCAAATGCGGCACTTGTAAGGTTTGACTTGACCATGCGTCAACATGTGTGTCCGGAGATGTGGGCGTTGTTTGAATTTTGCAGGACACTTTTCACATTCAAAAGGTCTTTCTCCCGTATGATCAAAAATGTGACTTTTCAAAGATGAACTTCTTCTGCAAGCGTATTTGCACATGTGGCACTTGTAAGGTTTGACTTGCTCATGTCTCAATATGTGTCTCTGGAGATGTGGGCGTTGTTTGAACTTCTTAGAACACTTTTCACATTCAAAAGGTCTTTCTCCCGTATGAGTACGAATATGAAGTTTCAAGGCTTGGCTTTGTCTGCAGGCGTATTCGCAGAAGTGACACTTGTAAAGTTTGACTTGATCATGCGTCAACATGTGTGTCCGGAGAATTTGGCGTCGTTTGAATTTTGCAGGACACTTTTCACATTCGAAAGGTTTTTCTCCCGTATGATCAAGAATGTGATTTTTCAAAGATGAACTTTCTCTGCACGCGTATTCGCAAATGTGGCACTTATAAGGCTTGACTTGCTCATGTCTCAACATGTGTGTCAGGAGATGTTGGCTTCTGTTGAATTTCGCAGGACACTTGTCACATTCAAAAGGTCTTTCTCCAGTATGCGTACGAGTGTGAGCCTCCAAATTTCCTCTTTCATTTGCCTCGTAGTCGCAAAATTTGCACTTGAAACGTTTGTCGTGCTGGATTTTATGAACGTTGATGCTTTCGTGATGCTTTTTCAAACTGCTTCTGTCATTTTCCAAGAGTTTGTTGCCTTTGTGCGCCCGTTCGTGTCGTTTTAGACTGCTGGAACTGCTAAACGTTTTCTGGCAGGGCACGCACTTCCAGGATTTTTTTCGAGGACTGCCAATCTTTTCTTGACCATTGCTTTGATCTCGGAGTGTCGCTTCAGCCGTGTTATGACTATAAACAATATCAGAATTTGTCCTTATATTATCATTATCAGACGGAAGATTAATCGGAATCCATCGTAATAGGTATCACAACTTACTTTTCACTTGCAGGTTTAATCGCTCTGGAGGAATCAGTACAAGCTAGTTTTTTGTGTTCCAGAAAGGCTCGTGGAGTCCGAATGCACTGGGAACATTGTCGGCAAAGAAACCACCTGTTTTCAAAATCCATCTTCAGATACAATTCATGGGCAAGGGCTTTAGTTGACGATCTGTTGAAATAGTACATTTGAAATATCTGAACTTCAGAACTAACTAATCTTACAGTTCAATTAAAAAACTTCTCACATTTCAAACCTCCTGAAATGAAACTGGTTGAAACTCCAATAATATTCTCAATTTGCTCCTGACAAAATACTAAACGTTGCTGAACAACTACGTTTCTGGTGCTCCAGAAATTTTGACGGAGTTCGAATGTATTTGAAACATTGTCGTCAGAGGAACCACCGATTTTGCCAATCCATTATGTTGTATAATGAACTTCAAGTTTCCTGGCAGTCGGCAGCGGTATCAAGTTGCAGCAAGTAGAGCTACAAAATACGTAAAAATTGTAAATGTTGTAAATGGTCATGCTCTCACAAACACAAGTTGGAAATCGACTTACTTTACAAACAGGTAGGTGTACACAAAAATTTCGAAAAGTTTTACAAAGTGACACTGTTTTGGAGTAATCCAACGAGAGACCTGATCACTATGTAGACTGTCAAAGTCGAAACGTCCAAATCACTGTGAAAAGTAATGTAGCTTGAAGCCACTTTTTCTCCCAGTTCCAACGTACTGTCAGGCAACAAGTCCTGCAGTTGTCTGGCCGAGGGCACAAACGGACGTTTTGTCCCCAGCTTTAAACAATTCTCTCATTGTAATTCGAAAGCTCCAAGGGCAAAAGTCTGGCTTGGCGATAGCACGGCCTGGATGAGGTTCTCAGAGAATATTATTTACTATTAATACCAGCATATCTTCAAGTAAAGGCCAGAGGTCAGCCATTCCCCCATTCACAATCCGAATCCACCATCGCGCATTTTGTACATATTTCAGATACAAAGTCTCCTCTGGCTATGAATGCCTGCAATTGGAGATGAAAGAACATGTTTGTTAACATTTATAAAACTCCAACATCTTGCCCATCTCATTCCGAAAGGGAACAATGGAAGAACGCGGTATTCTTGGGAAATCGCCCAAAATGGGACGTTAGTCTGTATGAATAACGCATTCTATTTTCATTTTAACAGCAGCAGCCAATCTTATATTTTCCCTGTAAATTAGTATTTCAACGTTGTATGAATCAAAATTGTAATTTCAAACTTCAGAGTTTGCATCTAGGGACAATTCATACACCTACACCTTCTTACTACTACCTCCTTGAGTTCTTTTAGAGAAAAACTTCGCCTGACTTATCACTGTAAGTTACAGCCTAGAACCATTATTTTTCAATAGAAAATTATCACTTTCTTCAGCCAGTAACCATAGGTTGTATAAAGTCTATTCAAAGCGCACTTTGAGTGCATTCCGGGTAAAGGCATCACATTAACCATCCCGCAATCAGTTTCCCCAATATTCTGGTAGACTTTTTGATTTTTCTCCATCCAATATGACGCTTCAGGGCAGCGCCATATAATTCTGATATCTTGTGTTTATAGCTAACCATAATTTGGTTGTCTTTCATCTGCCATCTTTCAGGCCTAAAATGGATTCCGTTTTTCTTCCAAGTAATAATTGAAAAACTTCTGTGGTAAACTTTATGCAAACAGGGTGGTCAGTATCAGTATTGTTGTGGGTAAGTGAATTTTAATTTGTTTTCTTAACTTGACCTCCGTTCTGCCACCTGAAAACATTGAAATTTGCTGGTCAGTTCAGTTTATTTGAAAGTATCCAAACGTCAACACGTGGGAATTTTGTTAATTCCACTCGATATATAGTTGGTTCTTGAGCAGGTGTTTAACGCATTATCAGCAAAAGGGCAAACTGTGAGCGGTAACAAGATTGGCGTGCCCACCTTTATATTGAAATCATATTGTGGTGACACATGTTTCTTCCCGGATACTCGGACTGTAGACACAGCATGTGTTGTACAAAGTACCAGAAACGAAATTTCTCGCCTTTAAACAGTCGTTGTGATTAAATGGTCTTGGGTAATGAGAGATTGAATTTAGAATTTAAACAAAGTGAGAATGTGAGTGTTTAGAATTTGATTCTACCATTGTCTGGGTAAAATAAATACCAGACCAAAACTTGTTCCAGTGGCGGAAACCTAAAACTCACACTTGAAGGTTCCATATCATTGCGGTCGTCAAAGTATGTATTAGTCTCGAGGTGTCCGTTTCTTTTAAAATTGGCAATTGATCGCCGAGAATCGCGGCTTCTCCTGTTTTTTCAAACTGCTGAAGTAACTCTATTCAAAGATTGACGTGCTGGTATGACAAATACATAGCTGGTGACTGGATTAACTGGCTACTTTAAGACTGTGTATTAACTTGTAGATTTAACTTGTATGACTTTGGCAAGTATATGTAATCTGTAATTCGTTAACTGCTTCTATCGGGGAACCAGAAAACACCCCAAATGAAATCGCCTCTTCTTTTTGGTGAACTAACCTGGTACGTGGTGCTTGGGATTTGAGAAAACAATATTCTGCCATTTGGGTTTAAGAAAAGCTGTTTTGATCAACAACTTTCATATCAATATCGAAGATTTACTTATGAGAACGAAATTGGTGGTGGCTTGTTTGCATACACGCTGTATGCATCCTATAAAAGTCACATCGCTTCCTTCAAAAAGGTCTAACAACCGAAATACTTCAAGTTTCAGCCTTAGTTATAGTTTTTATTTCGTTACAGATAATTAAATCAAAATTTACACCTGAGAAAGCACAACAGCACAAGTACCATAACATTGGTTGACATCGAAAAAAGAAATAATCTGAAATAAACTAGCCTGACATTAGACGGGAAGGATTCTAAGCATTACAGATGCTCGTCTGTATGGACGCAATTGAAATTGCACTCTGGTGTGCTGCAAAATTGCCAGCTGACTATCATCAAGGAGTTTCCTCCAGCATTCGTAAGAAACGGAGTTTTCGCCGAAATTGTTGAAGGTGTAGTCACTAATTGTTCTCTTCGTGCTGCAAAACATGAGATTTGAGGTGAGAGAGTTGTTCGAACGTTGAGCTGCACTTTTCACATTGATAGGGTCTTTCTACAGTATGATTACGCATGTGATTCCTCAAACTTGAATGCAGTGAAACAATAACCGCAAAACTTGCATTTGAAGGCCTCTCATCGTCGTCGTTGTCTATAATGTTTGGATTTGTTGCCCCACTGTTTACACTCGGGTGGGGTTTCTCCAGTATGAGTACGAATATGACGTTTCAAGGCTTGGCTATGTCTGAAGGCGTATTCGCAGAAGTTACACTTGTAAGGTTTGACTTGACCATGCCTCAACATGTGTGTCCGGAGATTTGGGCGTTGTTTGAATTTCGCAGGACACTTTTTGCATTCAAATGGTCTTTCTCCTGTATGAGTAAGAATATGACGTTTCAAAGATAAACTTTGTATGCAGGTGTAATCGCAAATTTGGCACTTGTAAGGTTTGACTTTATCATGTCTGAACATGTGTCTCCGGAGATTTTGGCCTTGTTTGAATTTCGCAGGACACTTTTCACATTCAAAAGGTGTTTCTCCAGTATGCGTGCGAGTGTGAGTCTCCAAATTTCCTTTTTGATTTGCCTCGTAGTCACAAAATTTGCACTTGAAACGTTTGTCGTGCTGGATTTTCTGAACGTTGACGCTTTCTGGATGCTTTTTCAAACTGCGCTTGTCATTTTCCAAGAGTCTGTTGTCTTCGTGCGCCCGTTCGTGTCGGTTTAGACTGCTGGAATCGCGAAACGTTTTCCAGCAGCGCACGCACTTCCAAGATTTTTTGTCATCGCCAATCTTTTCTTTGCCATTGGTTTGATCTCGGAGTGTCAGTGTCGCTATAGCCGTTTTATGCCTATGAATAGAACCAGAATTTGTCCTTCTCAGACGGAAGATTAATCGGAATCAATCTTAATAAATATCAGAACAGAACTTACTTTTTACTTGCAAGTTTAATCGCTCTCAAGGAATCAGTACAAGCTAGTTTTTTGTGTTCCAGAAAGGCTCGTGGAGTCCGAATGTACTGGGAACATTGTCGGCAAAGAAACCACCTGTTTTCGAAATCCATCTTCGGGTGATACGCGTTCTCAAACGGTTACTAAAAAATCCAAGGGAAAGGGCTTTAGTTGATCTGTTGAAATAGTACATTTGAGAAATCTGAACTTCAGACTCTGAACTAACTATCTTACAGTTCAATTAGAAAACTTCTCACCTTTCAAACCTCCTGAAACTGGTTGAAACTCCAATAATATTCTTAATTTGCTCGTGGCAAAACACTAATAAACTGATCAAAGTTACTATGCTTTATGCTTCTTTCCTTTAGTAATGCTTTCCAGACATTTCTTCCCCAAATGATTCTTCAAGTCCAGTCCCAAAGACCTTCCTGTTTTTACAGCAAAGCAACTGAGCGAGACGACGTCGAGTTTCTGACAAGAAGCAATGTGTAGACAACCCCTTTAGTGCTATTCTATTAATACCAAAAGGTATCCATGACAAGGTGGAAGGTCAGTTGAGTGAAACTCATATTCATATCAACACCGGCCGCATCTTCTTTTACAAAGGTAAAGGATGTCTACCTGGTTTCCATGAAATTTAAAAATAGCCTACATTAGGGCCAACCTTCACGGCTTCTTCTGTCCGTTCTCATTTCTCATTGTTTCTATTATGAGAAACACTCAACTTTTTGGCTTTTAGTCAGAAACTCCATCACTTCGTCCAAGTTGAATGCATACAATCCATTGAGGGCATATGTGTACATAAATCGCATTATTCGCCTACATCCCAATCCATTTCGCCAATTTGCTTGACGCTTCGACGTTTTCCCCTTCGATATAAAGCCACAGCTCTATCTTTGCTAATTGACATGTTTGAGCCCAACTAACCTAATTTCCTCGCCTTTCCTCTCCTTCAAACTCTCTTAAGTATTCCGTAAATTCCATTATGGCTTTTCCAGCATACGAACAGTACATCACCTACAGCAATCGAATTTGCGGCGCGATTCTGACCCCGGTTACCAAACCACAAAAACACTCTCGTCTAATTGCAAGCGACGTCAATCAGATTACGTCTTCCTCCGCGTTCATTTACTAACCCGCCCGGCGGCTCACATTTTTCTGTGGACAATATGTCACCTCCAAAGCCCGTTCAAGCCCCAAAGCTTGTTTATGAAGGATTCTATCCGTCTTATATAGTAACGAAGAAAGTCAACAGTTTTTGTGGGTTTATTGTAACCGCCTAAAACCTGCAGCGCTCATAGCGCCCATGACCCTTGGAAGCGTACAGTCGCGAATGTCAATCTGACCTGCTGATGGAATTGAAAGATTACTGCCGTAAATAGAACACACGAAAGTCAAAAGTCACATATTGCAAGCAAAACCGTTGGATAAAACACATATATATCTCTTCTCCTTACATAATCAAAATGTTAACGCACTAGCTAAACAATAGTTTTTCTCACAGCAAGTCGCATTATTATGAAGCTTGTTCTGTATATCAAATAGCAACTGTTTTATTTATTATATTGCTTAACCTCAAATGAGCTCAACTTCAGGCTACACGCAGGCAGACAAGGTTTAACCTTCAACCTTACATAACTTTTAACGTTCTCATTCTCGTTCTTTTGCTCCTTTATGTTGGTTGCCTATGTATAATTATAATTGCATTGACATGTACTTATTATTCGCTTGTATTTATACGTCTGCTCTGCTTCTGCTTCTAAACCTACTTCTGCTGTCTCTCTGGGATTTTGCTTCTGCTTTATATGATGTTAAATGTTGCCCCAAACCGAACCGGGCCCACGTGCCTGCAGATTGAACACCAATTTTTGCTGGTTGCTCCAGCTGCTACAGTTGCAGCTACACAATAAACAAAAGTTATCAGCAGGCCACTGAGAACAAGAACAAGGCTCTTAGATGAGATGGAAGAGTTTCTTATTATGGTAAACAAAAACAACCACGTGAGGTTTTTACTTGTGTCAACAAGAAACTTGACCAGATGTAAACACTTGGATACTTATGTGAGCTTCAGACGCTGCTTGCTAAATAGAATTTATCTTTTCAGCATTTCTTTCTTCCTCTCTATTAATTTGCAGAACCAATTGAAACCGCTTTAAACCGAACGTTGACTTAAAAGACAGTATATATTACAGTTTCTGCTGAGTACATGGGGTTTCCGATGTCAAGATTCAAAAGACATGTACCAGGAGCTGATCTTCATAGAGATTATATAGCACCCACCCGTATTAATATTTATTTATTTACAACAGCAATTTTGTAATTATAACCAACATAACCTTTTAGTTAGTCCAGCTAATAATAAGACAGAACGTTATAGATATAACATGAATTTATTGCGTCTGTTTATGTCGATAATCCCAATAGCTGGTTTTTGCTCTATATAAAATGTCAACATCGTTAACGACGCTGCGCTGATGCTGAGTCCATTAGTCATCAAGCGCTATTGCTTACTGTCTTGGTGCTGTTTCCATTGTGTGTTTTATATGAATGTCAAGCTCGCCTGTTATACAGCCTGTTGTATGGATTTGCAATCAAGTGCAATAAAAGCATGTGTGGACTATATGACACTTGCAGCAGCTCAAGCTCCCATAATCTCATTCATATATTTTATTGAGGTAACGCAGGAGAAGAGCCACAGTTACGTAACATTAAAGGTAAAGGTGAAAGGAAGGAAGGAAAAAGAGAGACTCGTGCATTTAAAGGCAAGTTAGAATAATATTCGCAAGCTTTGAATGTTATTCAATGGGTTATGCAACACCCAACGTTCCCTTTAAGGACACACAAAGTCATATTGAGAATCCAATGAGAGTTTTCAAACTTTGTTTCACGTTTGGGTGCTACTCGTCATTACTGGCGCTGCTGCGCTGAAGCGCAGCGCAGCGCGCTTCATCTCTACACGTTTCGCATTTGAAGAAGGAGCGTTGCGGCGGCGCGCCGCCGCCGCTGACATAGCGCAATTTCCACAAGTTGTGAAAAAATTGCTAATAGCTGTGTGTACACACACAAGATAATTATTGCCGCTGCTGTCATATATTTTTACTGTAATTTGCACAAACCAACTTGGTTGTCATAAAGTCATTCAGAATTCTTATATTTCTTTAAGCTTATTTGAAAGTCATGGCGGGTGTGAGGAAACCCAGCTTTTTCTGAAAGAGTTTCCGAGTATGACACGTGCTATAACGAATTTTAGTGCCACTTCGAAGGTTATGATCTACTTCCGGTTTAATACAAAATTTTAAAAGTGTACATTGGCTATCTTAAGCCAATATTTGTCAATCGTGTGTAGACTTTTCCAAG
This sequence comes from Sphaeridia pumilis, assembly GCA_034698345.1. Classification (NCBI taxonomy): domain Eukaryota; kingdom Metazoa; phylum Arthropoda; class Collembola; order Symphypleona; family Sminthurididae; genus Sphaeridia; species Sphaeridia pumilis. Next base: position 18,381 of record JAQGBJ010000876.1, on the reverse strand, counting down.
AAACAAAATCCGCCTTAATTCTTCACGCCACGCCGCCCTTGTGAACAAACATACCCGCCGAATCGCGGAGTATTGCTCCACATTTCAAATATTGATTGACCTTCGGCTAGCCAACGAAATTTTAGCATTCTTATGAATATAGTAGCTTTGTATATATGTATCAAATCAACTATAGCAACGGAAACCAAAACAAGAACTTGCTTTCGATGCTTCCACATGACTCGCGAATTTATTGATTGCCTGCGACACGGTCAATTCTTTGATTGTCAATCAACGAATATTCCCTATCGATGCTGTCTATCAAATAAATTTCTTCATGTATTTCCTATAGCTTTGTTGTTCAGAAACTTTTTAGCTTTTCATCTTTTTGTGAAAAAACTCTTTTGAAACCTGCAAAATTCTTGTGAAATACTTGAAAAGACTTGGTTCTGCGAGTTGGCCAATTACATATTACTTTGTATTACCCGCAAAGGTTTGCAATTCTGCCAACCTTTGTATCTTTAACCTTCTCCACGAGCCAATTTCCAGCACTCTCTATAGTCCACCTGTCGTCTCTTTATCAGATTCTTTTTCTTGGATCCTCATGCATGCACAACTTTTTCCATGTTGTCGCTGCAGTAGCGTTTTTTCCCATTCGTTTACCTCTGATTCTCTGATTCCTCAATAGCAAATTCATGCATGTTGGTTGGGAACGTAGCCTATAATTTGACAGGTTTCTTCTTCTGCACTCTCAGAGTCCTGACATGTGCTTTACCTTCTTTATTATTATCCAGCAACTAAAGCTACTAAACAAGACTCAATTTTCGCAAATTGGTCTCCCCTGTGCATGGGTGTATTCCACACGAGTTCCGCTGTCCTGTGTGTCCTCGTCCTCGTGTTCGCTAACTCGTATTTCTTCAGTGTCCCACGGCGCGCTTCTCATCATGCATTTCTTATTAGCTAGCTTGCCACTGTTGTACTAACTGCTCCTCCTCTGCAAGAAAGCTAGAAGACTGTATAGAAGAGGTCTCTAAGGTCTTCACCAGCTATTCTAGCGGAACAACCTTGTGATTTCCAGCTCCGGCATGCTTATAATACCGGCTTTCATAAGCCTCTGAATGTACTGAACTCGTACATTTCCTAAGACAATTTCCTTCTCGTGCAAGAGGAAAAGTTATTGGCATGTCCTGTCCATCCAGCCCATTCCATCAGCTGTCATTCAAGCGATATCAGTTCAAAGTCAATGTCATTCTAGCGAACTTGGTATCTCAACTGTATTCGCCTATACCGCAAAGCCTCATATTCACCAAGAACCAACAGCAGTTTTAACTTTTAACCACTTTTAGACTTTAGTTCGCCGTTTGTTTTGAGGTTAAAATTATACTTGCACCTAGAAAAACGCTAGTATTTCAGGGGAATTTCCGGTTTAAACCGTAGAGGCAGCCTGATGATGAAACTTGTAAATTCTGCAGAACTGGCAAGCAATTTTCCGGTTCCGGAGCAACTTTTCCCTTGAGAGGCCAAACAAGAACCAACAATCGGGGAGAGAATTAAATTATATTACATACACATGTTTATAAGGAAGAAATACATAAGAACATACGACATAACCTACAATACAAAACTAGGCTAGGAGAAAAGCCTTGTTTCTATTCCTGCTCGCCTGTTCTCTCCTAGAGCTAACCTAGCACAACATGCGAATTAAGCTCATCTACTAACACCATGGCCGACTGGCTCTAATGAAACAGCGTCTAGCAACTACAACGCTATAGGCTTGAATTTTCTAGGCAAAGCTTTAGCACCCAATGCTCGCGACAACCGCTCACAACCGTTAACGTTACGTTTAAAGCCAAAGGGGCAAAAGCGCTCATATTCTTCTACAAGCTTCACCTCCGCTCCCTCAACGTTATGTTCTCATGGAAGCTCCTTTTCAGCAAAGGTATATATGTAAGTTTTGCCTTGTCAGAGCCGAGAAAAACAAGTATGTGAGAAGAACAACCAAGACAAGCCGTTTATCAGCCGAACAATTCGCAAGTCGTCAGTTTTGCACAAGAGTTGCGCTAGGCAACTTGGCGAAATCAAGCGGCTCCTCAAGTTTGCGTGCAAAGAGAGTGCGTTAGAAGCATAAGGTTTAGGCGCCGCAAAACACAACACTGAAGCGCTCCGCGCTTCACGTGTGTGCTTCATATTTCATAATTACAGCAGCGCTGCGCGCTGCTGTTGCGAAATTTTGCAAAAAAGTGAAAAATTACTTTGGCTAGTCTATAGAAGGTGGACGAGGAGTGATTTTTGTTCTTGCTTGTACATATGTACTTTTCAAGTTGTTGTTGACTTGAGACCTGACTGTAAGTAACAAGTGGCCAAACGAGTTACTTGTTTTGCCGGTATTAAAAAAGTGTGTGTTTCAAGAAGTGGAGGCTGAATGATTGAAACCAGATTGGCGATCAAGAGTCAGAGAATTAGTGAGAGATATAAGCGAACCAGTTTACTAGCTCCAAGTGGCCAATCTGGTTAGCGTCTAAAATATTAAAGAGCGAATTTTCGACCAAGAAGACGCTTTGATCAAGTTGGATTTGAATTCGCTATGCCGGTGAGTAATACAGCAATAAGTATAATTATATGATATAGCGTGCTAAGAAGAGCCCAATTTGAACTGTCTAAAGATTGCATTAAATAGCAGTACAGCTAATCAGCAATAAGTAAGGTTAAAGAGGATTAAGTCTTGTGATAAATTTAATTTATGTGGAACCACGGAACCGCGTCATTACAATGTGTGCATTTAGGAGAAGGTTATTAAAATATATTATTAATGTATATGTATCTACAATAGTCAGGATTACACAACGTTTAAAGGTAGGCAGGAAAGAAGCGGCTGAAGTTTTATCAAGGTCGACAAGCAGTGCCATTGTGAAGTGTGTGATACAAGTCAAGTTGATAATTATCTGCCATAACTGACTGTGAGTAGATTTCACATGCTTCTAAATGGCTTGGAATGAATTTCCATGTGTTGATAAGGCAATTTATCTCAAACTGTCTCTTAATCAGAGGTTGGAAAAATATAAAGTGGCTTGTGGAATCTGAAAAGTATATTGTGAGTGAGATATTCCTACCAATAGACTCCAGCAGTGTAAATGCGGTAGAAAGGGACTAAAAGTGTGTGTACACCTGTCAATTAGTAGATAGAAAAATTCGCTTGCTACTTTAAACAGGTTTGAATTAACGTGTATTATCCAATCTCTGGAATGAATACTATCTGCGGTAGGAATTATATAATCCTCTTCTGACATTCTGAATTCTATTCTGATAAAGAGTTCATTGAAGTTATTCAAGTACATACACGCGCTTTTAGCAATTTTGCTCCTTCTACATGTCGTTTAATTATGAGGAAAAGTCATAACTTTTGAACACGCGAGGACGCGCGAGCTGTTTAATACAATAACCAGGAAAGTGTAAATCAAAAAATTCGCTATTTAGCTGCAAAGTAAGCTAAAAAAAGTGAAAACTGCGTAAGCTAAATATATATACATGTATATATTTATATAATTATAACTGACTGATGATTACTTCGTTCCAGATTCTGAACCTGACAATTATGTCAAACGGCTCCTCCTCCTCCTACCACAACAATGCCCAAGTTAAACGGATATAAAGTGGCACGCAACGCGGACCTTCGCAACTCCAAGTATGGCAGTTCCCTCTCAGCCTCTTCAACGACATCATCTGTGACAGCCGCTGCTGATTTGAACAGCGGCGCTACTTCAGAAACTGAGGCTACTGATGCTGAGTTGGCTGAAGTGACTCCACTGAGGAGGCCTGATTCTGATGAGACGGAATGGCCTCACGGCGGTCTTAAGCTGTGCCGATCAGTTTCGGAAGTGTCTTCTGGTTCCGGAGGCCCAAAAGTTGACTTGAGGCGCTTTTCGGAGCGTTACGAGGGACCAGTTTTTAGCTCTGCAGATACTAGTGAAAGAGAACATTTGAGAAGAATGTCACAGGTGAACCAAAGTTATACAAGTGGACCAGATTCCAGCGACGATGAAAATGACCAAAGTTCTTCAACAACCACGACCAACAACAACTTCCATTCCATCATCGGACCAGATCGGACATGGACCGAGAGCGAAGGGGACGCCTTTTCCACAGCGAACATGTCCTTAAGCTACCCTTCGTCCCCGGTCCAGAGACCAAGAGCAGACTTGGGGCCTGCTGAGGTCAGCCCCACTTCATCTACCTCGTCTTCTTCGGCGTGGCCAATTTGGTCGGACCAAGACCAGCTGTTTCGTAAACTCATAGACCAAGCTTCTCTAGTCGCAACTGTGAGGGAACCACTGCTGAGCACTGAATACTCGCCTGCGACCGTCGCGGTCGCGACCATTGAGGACCAAACGGACGGTGGTGTCAGTGAGGGACCAACAACAACAACTGTTGATAACAACAATGGGACCTGTGGCTCCGCCTCTGGGACCAACAAAAGCCACTCTCTGTACTCACTCCCAGGGTCTGCTGCTGCAGACCTGAACATTCCGTGGTTGGACCACTCGCTCCTGGACCAAGGGCGCTCTTTTGTTCGGCGCAACTTTGTCGCTGTCATGTTCGCCCATCTCATTGGTCTCCTGTTCCTTTTGAGCGTGAAGCCCATTTCAGCGATGCTCCTCAGATATGGACGGTTTCATAAACGCGGGAAGCGCCATCACTGGCATCAATACGTACTAATGTTCCGACGTCTGAAACACTGGTATGAGTTCAAAAACAACAGCGTGGATATTACCGATCCTGAGCACCCTGTGACCTCCGACCTTTTACAACTTCGAAGAGGCATGTGCAACGCAGGGAAGAACTTTCGAAAATATCTCCCGCCACCCGCCCAAGAGCTTGAGCTGACGTCGATGGAAGAATCTCTCTTGTTTGCTGTTCGCGGCGACATGAAGGCCAATTCCCAAGACCTCAAACACACGCCCAAAATACTCACGACAATCAAGCCCGATGTGCCTTGGAGTCAGTACGACCTGGCCATTGTGCAGTTTGCCTTCTTTGGTCTCATCGCCACGTGTCCCAGGATCTTTGGCATTTACGGCGACAAAAAGGGACTTCAGGGCTTCATCCATATGTGGGCGGTCTACGGACATATTTTGGGCCTCCAGTCCCAGTACAATCTGGCTTCGCCGGAAAACTTTGACGAGAAGACCAATGAGCGGATACTCCAGCACGTCTTCGTCTTTAGTTTCCGGAACGCGGATGCAGCGATGTTGAGGATGAGTACCTTGCTTTGTGAGGGTGTCAAGTGGTGGACTATTTGTATGTCCAGGCTCAAGCTTCTTCTACTCTTCATGGCCAAGTCGGTCGCCAAATCGGAGAACACCAAGGAAATTGCAGCTCACCTTCGCTGGTTCGAGAAGCTCGAGTATTGGTTCTACTCGTCCGTGTGGCTTCGGTGGGTGTGCAGAATCTTCTTCCTGAGGATTTTGGCGAATTTGATGGCTCGATTCGTTCTAGTCGCTGCGCAAGGGACGTTTTTTGCTCAAGTCAAGTGGAGAATGTGGAGGGCGAAGCGGAAACCGAGGCAGGTTGTACTCTATCCTCATGGTATACTTAATGAAGGGATGGCCAAGGCTTAAATCAATGGTGATGACGGAATAGAAAAATTGAAGCTATAGCTGTATTTTGTGTGGTTTCCGGTGACCTGTCTATGTATTCAAGCACCTTGTTATAGATAACCTGTTGTGATAATCAGTCGCCTAGATGATATATTTTAGGTAGAATTTGGTAGAAAAGTTTTATGAAAATATGTGTGTGGTTCAAATACGAGTCGAGACGAGCTTTACATGTTTCAAGTAAACCTGTCGCTATACCTGTGACCTTCCTCAATGACTGCAATATACCTTCAGACCAAGCTCAAGAAGAGGCTATGTGTACAATAAATGAATAAACTATGGAACTTGGAAAATATTGAGAATTTTAGTTACAATACAATTATACAGAAATCAGACTACGTTACCCTGCACATTGATAAATCTATCTGACATGGTATAATTATGAAATCAACTCTCGAAACAGAATTCATTCGGATTCACTTATCCCCATCGCGGTTGCGAGCCCTTCGAGTACGTACACCAGTTTCTGGGCCATAACATGGGCGGGTTCCAATTATCTGTTCGAAGATTCTAGCGATAGCATAGCTTCCCTCGCCAGTTTCAACTACCTCTGGAACGAAACCAACTGGAATCGATGACCAGGAAGGAACGGAGTTCTGAATGTTGGCCCAAGCCTGGAATCCAGAATACAAGGAACATTTACTAATGTGGTTGCCCCTCCTGTTATATGTTATATTTGGTGTTCATTGGAAAACATACCTCGGCCAGGTTCTGTACGGTACCAAATGAGTACCTCGCTCTACTACAGGTCAGGTCGTATTCTTCCCACTTTACTTTGAGGTCGAAATTGGTGTTGTTGCGAATTGGTTCCAGATCTGAAAAGTCAAAATATTTCACCAACATTATATAAGATGTATCCTTTAAAGCTGAAGAAATGCTGTGAAAGAGCTCACCAGGAAGTTTACAACACTTGGTTCTAAAGCAGTTCAGTTGAGTTTTTAACACCTGAGATGGCACTGGTTCTAGTGAGTCCCATTCTGCATCCACCAGCGGCAAGTCGAAAACGCCTTGTTTGCCGATTCTCTCCAGGAGGGTTGTAGTAGTAGTCGTCCATGGCTCATGAGCATCACAAGAGCCAAAACGTCTTTTGGTTTGTCGAGGGCTACATACATAATTGATATCAGGCAAAACTTCTTCCATGATATCCACAAAACCAGCAGGAAAGTGGGGTTCCAAGTTGAATCTGCTGAACAACTGGATGGCTAGCACCATGCGCTCTTTTAATATAAAGCTAATCTGTCTGTCATAGCCTTCTGAGCAGAAGAATCGAAAGTCTGGAACTCGTAGGTAGCCTTTTGTATGGAACAGTGAAATGGCTTCATAAAACAATGATCCACGTTCAACAGCATCATTGTTACGAGGAGTTTTGCAAGTAACACTGAATGATCTGAGACGTTTCTGAACATCAAGTGGCAGTAAGTCATCAAAGAATTGCTTGATGCCTGCGGGTGTCTCTACATGGACCAACAGCGACAAATGTTTTAGCGTCGCCTGGTTTGATGTAATCAGATGATACTGGAATGACTTCCACAGAAGGGTCGATGGGCTTAGTTGATTCTGAGAATGTCCAGACGGAAAGTGCCTTTGATAGCGAAAAAAGTAAAATTGAATTTATAGTGTTGATAAAGGTTGAAAAAATCCTAATTTACTGATTGCAAAGCCATACGCTTACCCCAGGTCTAGAGAAGTCAGCTTTTTGTCTACAAGAGCTGCAGTTATTTGGTTGTAACTTTTTTGCGTGTTTTGCTGCCATTCCTTGTGCCCCGGAGTTTGAGTCGAGTACTCGTGGGATCGGATCGTCAGAGACTGAAAGAGTAAGAGATACTCAGTCGCTTATGCTGTATTACAATTTCATGTCCTCAGTTGTTTATGGCGGCGATTCACTACATAGCTAGCAGAAGCTATTACCTTGAGCTTTGGGCATTTGCTCAAAAATTCCAAGTTATAATTTGCTGTGGTCAAGTCGTCCAACCCAAAATCTTGGAGCTCGAATCGCGGCAGAGTAGGTGGTACTTCTACAGGAAGTTCCAACGCTGGGTTGTTCACCTGAATTTCGAGTTGTCCGGAGAGGCCATTCTTGATGTTCGTAAATTTCAGTGACTCCAGTTTATTCCAATACGTTGGCAGGAAATACGACAACAGCAACTTAATGACAACCGGAGAGCAACCAACAAACTTGAGAGAGATTATCAACTTGAAAGCATTAGAACGCAACACTTGAAACCACCGTGACACTAACGAAAGGTCATTCGGATTCAGATTATGACTTCCATAAACATGGGACCAGATCAGTTTAACATGACGCAGCCGAAATCCTGTTGACATGATTTTGTTGTCTTCAAATCGAAGATATTTTTCCACTGCGTCCAAGTCCAAACTACGTGAATCGTCGTAATCACGTTTTCTGACTACTGATTTATGAGCCAAAGGCACTGCTCCTGCAACGGCCCACAATTTGCAAACAAGTCGGACCGCTTTCAGGTCTTTCAACGGCAGGCGCTCACATATTGCTTCAATCACCTACGAATCAAAAACATAAACATAGATAACTCCTCTACATTATCAATCCGATCAAGTGCAATAGTTTACTTTTTGGCTACATACATCAGCATTTTGTCTCCAGTCTTCTCCGGTTTCCGGCAGATTGTCAGTTAGCTTATTTTCTCCGATGGGCGGGATTTCCGTTTCTTCAATTGCTCTGCGACTTTGCTGGATTTCGTGTTCACATCTATCCACATCCATATCATCCTGTCCGCAGTTTGACTGTTTGAGATTCACAGCAGCATTTTCTGCATTCTTTGAAGCAGGGGCCGACCTCGGAGCAGTTCTCTTCAACCTCCTGTAAAAGATAGAATCAATCGAAGCATAATACACGTTAAGCTCGTTACACGATTTCCCCAAACAAGCTGTTGTGAAAATTTCCAACTCACTTTAACTTCGGAACTTTGAAAGTAGCTGGTTTCGTACTGCAGCCATCTTTTTTGTGGTCCAAAAAAGCTTTTGGGGTCCGGAAATACTTGCGACACTTACAGCAGCAGAACCAACGGTTCAGCCAATCCATTGCTCCAGAAGAAGCAGTTCGCTCTTCACTGTTAATATCTTACGGTATAATGTCTTTTAAGTACGATGAATAAACAGGATTATCCCTAAATTCAGAACAAAATCTGATGGAAATCAAATCTTCTGTTCACTTCACCGATTACAAGTCCTCTGTAATAACGTTTAACTGCCGGTTTAAAATGTGGTAATAATGAATTGCGGATTAATACTGGCAATGGCAATTGTACACGTACACACGGCAACGCGTTTAAACCGAACACCGGGAGCGAATTGAACGTTCTGATGCAGAGTCAAAATGTGCTATGAATCTCACCATGTGCTCTCTGCCTCACGCAAGCTTTTGAATACTTCGCGCTCCTAAATCCTGCTTCACGGTTGGCTACAACTACTCACATCTTTACTCTCCATGACATTTGCTCCTCACGTACACTGATTTTTGCCGGAATAGAGCTGCGAGAGGCAATGTTTACATCAAAGAAGTACAGTCCGAATTATCGTAAATATGCGCGGAAACGTGCGTCTAGCTTTTTATATAAAATTAGATATCAATTAAATAGGAACATTTTGTACTTCAAACATTAACGGCTTCAAAAAGTTCAACATTGGTATTTAAGTTACTCTGAAGACAAATGAGAGAGTTTCCATAAAAACATAGTGTCCAGTGTTAGCATTTAAAATTGGTACTGAATACTGCTGCTATTATAGTTCATATCGAGAACACCCGCAAATGGAAGGTCTTCATCTGGCTGCTGCGGCTCCACTGGCAGAAGCAGCATTCAACGATGTTGATGGAACTGAAGATTGGCGGCAGAACAACGTGGTAAAAATTCCATCAAAACAAATGGTTCATCTGCTCGGCTTTCGAGTTCACTTGAATATTGGAATGAATGTTAAAAGTTAAAACCTTTTCTAGATATTGGAAACAATATTCTACCATCTCCCAATCCAGGATATAAAATCCTGCCGTTTCGTTTGTAAACTGTGGGCGGCAGCTGCCGCCGTTCCATTGTCTCACACCAGCACCGCAACTTCAAAATGGGAACGGAACGAACTGCAACAGGGCCAGAGGCACGACTTCTCGCGAGGTTTGGAAACAGATTGGGTCACTAATGTTTTGGATTTTGAACGGACCAAAGTCTGGGATACGGGACTGCGACTACGCCACTTGGAGCTTCAGTTGTCGCCGCATGAAGACTGGAAAGGGTCGTTTCTGCAAATGTGGAGTCAGTTCTTTAGTTCAGATTGCTTTCAAACTGTCGAATCTCTTCGGCTCAACGGTTGTCCCGTCAATTTGGTTCGACACCAGTTGTTACCATACTGTCTTCCGAGATACTGGAGCAAGCTCAAGTCGCTTAAGCTCTACGATGTTGGCAAAGGATACCATCTGAGAAAAGGACCAAGGTTCAAGCCAAGAGAGTTGCTGAGAAAGGATGTGGAGTTGGAAGCGTTTGGGCTGGAGTGGTCTATGGAGGAGGATCTAGATTGGGCCTTCATGGTCAACTGTCCAAAACTCAAGGTATGTTTATTTAGTCTCTGTAACTTTGTTCGAAAAAAATATGTGCTTTTTTCATGCCTGTCTGAATTCAAAAGCTATTGAATTACAGTCCTTCAAATTCATTGGAAACCATTGCCTTGACAATATCGACGAGAAACGTCCACTGATGCAGAATGCTGGACCAACACTTGAGGCCATTCTTAGAGCCTTGGCTGGGAAACAGCTCCGAAGGCTGAGTTTGACGTAAGCAAAATTATAAAGCAAATTCAAAATTCATAATCATCAGAATTCGTTTGAAGTTCTTTTAGCAATTTTAGCATGGCATCCACGTCTAGTCTTATTTATGCGAAGTAGTGAGAATGTACCTGATAATCTATCTTTTTCCAGTGGTACAGTTTCACGCACGTTCGTCAATGGTCCACCCCACCGCCCACAAGTTCCCATCCTGGTTTCAGGTTGGAAATCATTCTATGACAGATTGATCTCAGCCAACCTCTTCAGTTTAAAACAACTCACTTGCAGAATCAAGGCCAACCTGTCGGACGCCCCAGAACTTTCAGGAAATCTTCAGGTTCCTCCATATCTGAATAAAGCCAAATTCGAGTTCTCTCGGAAACTAGAAGGAGACATCACCGGTGGGTTCCCATATTTTGAAGTGTTCCGCAACCTACTCAATCAAGGTTACGTGGCGTTGCCGGAATTCGAACTAACCGTAGCTGACTTCAACCAACAAATGAGATCGATCATTCTTACTTGTGTTGACAAGAGAAGGTTGATTCTTCGTGCTGGACATCAGTATACCTTGGAAAGTTGGATCTTCAAGCCATCGCAAGAGTTCCTGAAGTTGTTACATAAAGCTTTTCCTGAAATTAACTACATGTGCTACGCTCATCAGATTCCAAAAGGAGAAGATAACCTGGAAACTGAACTGTTTGAAAGGATTGGACAGAAAGACGGGGAAGTCTTTGATATTGGAAGAATGGTTGACGAAGGCTTTCTTTGTTTCCGGGCACTGCCCTGGGGCCTACCCAAAAAGGATATTTGGCCCAATATTGTCGGTATGATTTGCTTCAATTTCACTTTTAGTGTAGAATGTTTTGACAGCTTCAAGTAATGTAATTTTACCCTTCTATAGATCACCAAGTTGTCGCTGCTAATGCTGCAAGTGTGTGGAAAGGCTGGAAACCTGTTGAGACTCGTGGCTCCAAGGCGAAGGTCTTCATCTTTGATCACATTCCTGCCGGCGAAATGGAACAGGTATGAATGATGGATAATATCCAAGTTGTCGACTTTGAAGTTTGATGCTACATTTCCATGTTTCGATGCAACTATAGGCCTACAAAAAGATTTTGACGACGCCCTGCGAATCTTCAACCGTACGCCAAGGCATACCTGCATCAAAACTAGCCGAAGGCACTAACAGTGGCAAATTGACCTACAGCTATCGACGTGTCTTCCTCAGTTCGAGGCCAGAATGGTCCAAGCCGCCTCCTCCTTGCCCTCCTAGCTGTGCATGTCAAAAGCCGAGAGATCCTAATGAGCCGCCAATTATACTGCGCTAAATTGAATCTTTCAGTGGGTGCAATTTTAGCTGAGAGTAGGCTTTAATCAAAATAGTTAAGATCCATATACTTTAAAATCATTGACTGTAAAATTGTTGATTCTACATTCTACAAAAAACTGAAATTATTTTGATGCAGTCAGGACCGAAATAGGTAAAAAGGATTCTATCATAATCATTATAGAACATACAAAACCCATGGAATATCTCTTGTATAAAATGTCAAGAACGAATTCGGTTGAAATCCTTGAAAAGCTTTGTAACATAAATAGCTAATCAATGTGATATGAGTAAAACAGCAAGAATCTCGAGTGTTTAGCCGTGAGCAGTAATTTGGCAAATGCTACAAAGGAAAAACTTTAGAATCACAGAGTTCAACTCAACCGCACCCAACTTCATACATTCGACAAAAGACAGCGGACATTTGCTCATCTGGAACCAAGTCGTTTTCTCCAACCGTTGACCAGCAGCAATTTGATGTTATGACTTTCGCCCACGCCTGTAGTTCAGTAAGTTCACAAATTAATCACAAGTCATAAACTGCAATCTTTGAATCAGTTCAAACTAACCTCCTCCAGATCCGGAACAGTGTCAAACACAAATAACGTGCCACGATTTTTCTCCTCAAAATCGGTCCAATCCAACTTGACATTTGCCAGGGCGTTGGAAGTAATTGGTTCATGGTCTGCAAAAGTCCAAGTTAATAAGTAACCTTCTTGACCTTAGAAAACTTGTTACTGCTGTTAAAATGGATTGAATCAGGCCAACTCACCACGAAGCTGTCCAACTTTGTCCTGGAAGCACATTTTCCACCTTTGTCGATGAGCCTCATCCTCGGGTACCTTCAAAGTCACCAGACTCTTCCACATTACTTGCCCAAAAAGCAAATTGAAAACGGAATCTCTTCCCAGCTTCTCAAACAATGCCGTCGTGGTGTCCACTGTCTCCTCGGATGATCCCAGTTGGTGAAATTGCTTCGGCATGCAACCATAGTTGATATTGGGGAAAGATTCGGCCATCATGTCTTCGAATCCTTTTTGCAAGTGAATGTCAAGGTCGTTCATTTCACCTTCGTACTTGATGGCGAGCCGAGTTGAATTTTCAGATGCAAAGCTTATCTTAGTTGAGATGTCGGCTTGGTGGAGTTGTGGGGTCAGTTCGACGACATTCAAACAAAAGTTTTCCACTCCCAGGTAGCCTTTGGCTTGAAACACGGAAAGTGCTTCGTAGAATGTGGACAGTCGACGAATATTCGTCAACATTTCAAAATTTATGCAGTTGCATTTGATTTTGAAGGACTTTAGACGCTGAAGTTGAGGGGCAAGCGGCAAATTTTGGAACAGCTGTTGTACTACAGCGGGCAGGATCTCTGCTGAGACATCCAAGTCTTCCAACGTTCGTTGGTTCATCTGCAAGAGGCGTTCCAAAAAGGATTTCATCTCTAGAGTCATTGGAAGGAGTTCGTCTTCTGCCATCAGCCTCGGATTGAACCTATGGAAGTTAGTCAGTTACAGCTATTGTTTTGAATATTTTTTGATCTATGCAGTATAATATCAGCTTGACCCTCACCGGAAATTCAATGAAGTCAGCTCTTTCCCTTTCAACGCAGTCAAAATGCTATTAAAAGTTGAACGTTGTCTTTTAATCTCTGCAGCCATGTTGTGGTTGTCAGGATCGAAGTCCTTGCAGTCTGTGGCTACCATCTTAAAAGCCTGCAGATTATGAGACATGAAAGAATTATGTCACAGAACAGTCAAATTTGACGTGGCTGCAAGAAACTGATACACATACCTTCAACTTCGAACACCTTTTTAAAAACTCCCAGTTATACTCGGCTCTCGGATGACTATCCACATCTAGTCCAAATTCTTCAAGCTCTAAATCAGGGAAATGCGTTTCTTCGGAAGCCAGTACAAGCCCAGTGCCTTTCCTAGAACTCCGATAAAAGACCAAGGACTTGAGCTTTTTCCAGTACTTGGGTAGAAATTTCGGCAGGAGAAACTTTGAAATGACCTCAACAGGACAGCCAACAATCTTGAGCGAGACTACCAGCTGAAATTCTTCAGAGCGAAAAAGGACAAGCCAAGACGTGAGCAGTGCTTCAGTTTCGGCGGTGGAAAAGTTCCTCTGTTGGCCCCAAACAAGGTGAACGTGTCGAAGTCGGAAGCCTGTCTTCAGGACTGGATTTCGTTGAAATACATTTAAGTATTCTTCAATCTCCTGCAAAGAGAAACCTCCACGGTCTCTAGCGATGACGGATTTTTGAGACAAAGGAACAGCTCCAGCAAAGGCCCAAAGTTTGCAGACGAATCGGGCTGATTTCAGGTCCGTGAAGGACAGGTGGTTGCAGATGGATTCAATCAACTGCGTTTATCAAACAGCAAAATCAAACTTCCGTGGCAGTTTTGATGATACCAAATTGGATAACAATGATTTTACTTACCACAATATTTTGGCTCCAATCTTCAAATCTTCCAATAACTTCAACCCTGATTCGCTTGTCTTTCTGGTCTTCACTGTTGACGTTCGAACTGAGACACTTCTCAAATTTTCTTTTTCCTGCCATTTTGTATTGAAATTGCCTTTTGGATCGCCTACTCGTAAAAACTACTTATGGTTCAAACTTAATCTGAAGGAATAATTAAAAAATTAAAATCAATCAAACTTTCCGTCGAACAATTAAGGAATGCTGAACATTCGACTGCTTACCGCAAAGTAATTTTCAAAAGTTCCGCGTCTTTACTGGAGAAACTCTATGGACTTATGGCCTTGAAGGCACATGATGTTGTGCCCTTCCAAGAATCTTACCCACAAGCCCCCAAACTGGGACAGATTTAGACTTCTCAAGAATCCTCCCCCTCCCACAATGACCAAAACTAAAACTCTGCCTGAAGCCATCAAGAAATGACGCAGTGACCGGACCAAGACACAAAGGGCCATAAAATTATTCTTGGAATAACCCAAGCCAGTAAGGCTTCTATTATGGGGACAGGATGAAAGTTTACCCGCTCAAGTAAACAATGACTCCGAACCTCGTACCAAGCACAAGATTCATTCCAAAGTTGTTGACAGTAACTTTCATGGAACCAGCAAAGTTTTGTTGATCAAATAAGCTTTGAAGTTAGTTATAAAATGAGTATCTGTGCTGAAAAAATCCTAGCAAAAATGGTGGCTGACGCAGCAAGGGGCAAAGTTGTAGAACTTGGTGTTCCGGCTCCTGAGCCCGCAGGAGCAGCGTTCGACAACATCCCTGATGGAACTGAAGATTGGCGACAAAATAACGTGGTGAGCATTGACAGACGTTTGAGGTTTAATCTATAATATTTCTTCAATTCGAACACCGCATTGAACCAATCCTCTCTGCAGATCTTGGAAAGAATATTCTACCATTTGCCGCTTCCAGACATCAAAGCCTGTCGGTTTGTTTGCAAACTCTGGGCGGCGGCGGCCGCCGTTCCATTGTCTCACAAAAGCACCGCGACTTCAGCACGAGCGTACGACGAACTTCTGCAAGGAAGTAGGAAAAACTCCTCCTTTCGAGGTTTGCACACAGCTTGGATAACAAAAGTTTTGGATTTTGAACGGACCAAAGTCTGGGATACGGGACTCCGACTACGCCACTTGGAGCTACAGTTGACAACACAAGAAGACTGGAAAGGTTCCTTCCTGCAAATCTGGAGTCAGTTCTTCAGCTCAGATTCCTTTCAAACAGTTGAATCTCTTCGGCTCAATCGTTGCCCCGTTAATTTGGTTCGACAACAGTTGCTCCCTTACTGTCTTCCGAGGTACTGGAGTAAACTCAAGTCTCTCAAGCTCTGTGCAACTGACCCTGGACACCGTGCACAATTTTTGCCCAAAGGACCAAAGTTCAAGCCGAGGAAGTTGCTCAGAAAGGACGTTGAGCTTGAAACGTTCGGGCTGGATTGGCCAATGGACGAGAATCTGGATTGGTCCTTCATGGTCAACTGTCCAAAACTCAAGGTCCGCTCATGACTTCCATCTCTTTTTTGTATATTTTGTTTATAAATTTTGCTCAAAACCTTTGTGTTCCATTTCACAGTTCTTCAAATTCATTGGGAACCATTGCCTTGACACTTTTGACAAGAAACATCCACAAATGCAGAATGCAGCTGCTCCCGCCCTTGAAGACATTCTTAGAGCCTTGGCTGGAAAACAACTTCGCAGACTCAGCTTAACGTTAGTCCAATATGTTCAGACACTTGAGCTTGAGCTGGGGAATATATATATAATTTCTAATCATTTTGATCTAATTCAAGCGGCAAAATCTCACGTATGTTCATCAATGGTCCACCCCACCACCAACAAGTTCCCGTTTTGGTCTCAGATTGGAAATCGTTCTACGACAGACTCGTCTCAGCCAACCTCCTCAGCCTTGGACAGCTCACTTGCAGAATCAAGGCCAACCTGTCAGACGCTTCGGGCCTCTCAGCCCATCTTCAATTTCCACCAAATCTCAAAAAAGCAAAATTCGAGTTCTCTCAGGAACTTTTGATAGGAGACTTGATACGGAGGGACAACCCTTGTGACCGAGAGTTGCCATGTGCTCAAGTGCTCCGCAATCTTCTTAATCAAGGATACGTGGCGTTGCCTGAATTCGAGTTGACCATTTCTGAATCACACCATCAACACAGAGCAATCAACATTCAATCTGTGGATCAGAAAAGGTTGATTCTTCGTGGTGGAAAGCGCTACACCGCGGAATCTTGGATCTTCAAACCAACGCAGGACCTCGTAAAGATGTTGCACAGGGCATTTCCCAAGATCAACTACATGTGCTACGCGATTCAAATGCCCAAAGGAGCGAATAACCTGGAAACCGAGTTGTTTGAAACCATCGGACAGAAAGACGGGGAAGTCTTCGATATTGGCAAAATGATGGACCAAAAGGTTATCTGCAACCGCCAGCTTCGTTGGGACATGCCTGAGAGAAATTCATGGCCGAATATTGTCGGTATGGAAAAGCCCAACTTATCAGCTATATCTGATGAAAATGACAACAGAAAGTAATGTTTTTTGAACATTTGTAGATCATCAAGTTATCGCTGCTAACGCCGCCAGCGTCTGGAAAGGATGGAAAGATGCTGAGACTCGGGGTCCCAAGGCCAAGTTCTTCATCTTTGATCACATTCCAGCCCAGAAAATGGAACAGGTACTGTCTTAATCAACCGTTTATAATAGAATTCCAATAGTTCCATGTTTTGAAAATGCTTTATTGGGGTTTTAGGTCTACACAAAGATTCTGACAACGCCCTGCGTGACTTCATCTGTCCGCAAAGAAGTTCCTGCAGCAACTCTAGCAGAAGAGACTAACAATGGGAAACTGAAGTACAACTGCCGGCGTGTCTTCCTTAGTTCGAGGCCAGAGTGGTCCAAGCCGCCTCCAAATTCAAAAGGAGTTATTTTCTCAACATGAAGATTTCATGTAAAAGAACTAATTCAGAGCGTGTTAATACTCATAGCGTGACAATCTCCACAGTTCATTCGCGATTCATATGTAGAGATCATATGTATTGAATCGCTTGTTTGTTTATAGCCAATTGAAGTTGAATGAAAATGACCTTGAGTGTGTTTGTAAATAAATTCATCTCACTTTAATATTCTTTCAGCTTTCATACAGTCATCAGGCGATGGGCTCCAGATCACCATCAGCATCCCAGAATATTTGGAGGCAGAATTTTTAGATTTCGCTCATTCCGTTACTGTTCTAAAATGTCATATTGTTTCCTGTTCCAAGCAGCCTTTATCGGCTACCTCCTTTACAATCTCATCTGGTTTTACATTTCCCGCAACGATTCCTACTGGACTTCCAGAGGAATTCCCACAGTCTACTTTACCGAAATTGGAAGCTTGTTCCAACTTTTCACCAGCAAGCTCCTCCCCACTGACATCGACTGGCGCCTCTACAACCGCTACCCTTCGGAGCCTTACGTCGGAACCTTGGAATTCGGCAAACCTGCGCTTATCATCCGTGACCTTGATTTGGTGAAAAATGTCTTTGTCAAAGACTTTGACCACTTTATCGACAGACGTGACTTCCATGTTGGCGGTGACCTCAGTGACAAATTCGTCTTCAACATGACCGGGTCAGAGTGGAAGGCTACAAGGTCAGCAATGACGCCCATGTTTACTGCCTCCAAAATTCGCCAAATGTTCCCGTACATTGAGAAGTCGACGGAAGAAATGAAGCAGTTTATTGAGCGCCAAGTACGCCGAACTGGCTCCAACGAATTCGTGCTCCGAGACCTATTCGGGAGGTACACAATGGACGTTATCATCGCTACAGCTTTTGGGTCTGATGCACGCTGTTTTGATGAAAAGGAGCCTTCAAAATTCCTTCAAATGGCAACGAAAATACAAGCTGTGACTGTAGTGGGCGCCATCAAGTTTATACTGGTAGTTGCTCTTCCGAAATCGGTCCTGGAACTGGCAGGGATTTCCGTTTTTGATGGGGAAGCCATGATGTTCTTCAAATCGGTTTTCAAAAAGGCCATCGAGGCGAGAAGAAGTGGGAAGAAGGGCGAGTTTCACGACTTTATCGCGGATTTTATCAAGACGATGGACAGCAGGTCCAAAGTCGAAGAAGAGAGCCAAGTTTTGGATTCCTTCGAAGAGGA